>PVJC01022849.1:0-26981 GCA_004026665.1 Murina feae
ACAAGATAATCTTTTGGGGCCTAAGCTTCTCATCTATGAAACACAGATAATGGTAATAACAAAAGTTGTTTCATTGTCAGATAGCTAAGTGGTAATATAGGTTAAGTGCTGGGGTCCTTACAGGCACTCAATAGATATAA
The DNA here is from genome assembly GCA_004026665.1 of Murina feae. Lineage (NCBI taxonomy): Eukaryota > Metazoa > Chordata > Mammalia > Chiroptera > Vespertilionidae > Murina > Murina feae. The sequence continues at coordinate 141 of PVJC01022849.1, forward strand.
GCTTGTTATATTTATTATATTAGATTTATATCCTATATAATAAAAGACTAATACGCAAATCGACCGAATGATGGAACGACTGGTCACTATGATGCACACTGACCACCAGGGTCAGATGCTCAATTCAGGAGCTTCCCCCTGGTAGTCAGTGTGCTCCCACAGGGGAGCGCCACTCAGCCAGAAGCCAGGCTCATGGTTGTCAAGTGTAGTGGTGGTGGTAGGAGCCTCTCCCACCTCTACAGCTGTTCTAAGGATGTCCAACTGATAGCTTAGGCCCAGGGAGTGGGCCTAAGCCATCAATTGGGCAAACCTTGAGGGCTCCCAGACAGCAAAAGGGTGTAGGCCGGTCTGAGGAACGCCCCCCACCTGAATGCATGAATTTTGTGCACCAGGCCACTAGTATGATATATTATACATTATATATAATATAATATTACTTGTATCTTAGTATATTCTATTATAATGTATTATCATTGTTGGAAGTCTCTACTGGTGAGACCATAACAAGAATAGATAGGTTGGATGTTAAAATGGCTAAAGGTCATCCCAGCTCTCAGCAAGCTTCTTACATGGTTGAAAATAGAAGGCACATGAAGCAATTAGGAGCAGCTGACTATATTTATGTGGGTTTAATTCTTGGCTCTCTAATCTGTGCTATTGATATATTTATTTGTTCTTTTGTCAGTACCACACTGTCTTGATTGCTATAGCTTTATAGTAAGTCTTGAAGTCAGTCCTCCAACTTTGTTCTTCTCCTTCAATAGTGTGTTGACTATCCTGGGTCCTTTGCTTCTCCATAGAAACTTTAGAATCAGTGTGTCAGGGTCCACAAAAGGACTTGCTAGGCAGCCCTGGTTTTAAGGGTCCCCTTTTCTGGGGGTTTGTCTCAGTAACCAGTATCTTAAGTCTTTAATCTGCTGAGTTTGGATCCCTCTTTTCTGGGCTTAGAGAAAAGATTTGGATTTTTAGAGTCCCTTGTGTTTGTACATTGTGTGCTTGGGCCCAAGCCATAGAATATAATCAAGGGCATAAAATGGCTATCCCTACAGCATGAAGAACACACTGGGCTGGCTTCATAGTGCTTAGCCTTTGCCAGAACACTAACAGCCATTTGTCCTCCTTATCATCATAACAGGAGCTAGTATTTATTGAACACTAAGTGCAAAACCCTGAGCTCAGTACTTTACCTATCACATCACCCATCCTTCTGAGGCAAGTGCATATATTACCTTCAATTTAAAAAAAAAACAACAACAACAACAGAGGCACCAAGTGGTTAAAGTAACTTGCCCAAGATCACATAGGGAGTAGGTGGTGCAGCTGGGATTCAAGCCCACTCTTAATCCCTGCCCTGCACTCATTCTCCCTGATATTTCCTTTTACCCTGAGTAGCAGCACTGACCATTCTCGGCTTAACAGTCAAGCTTTCTGGAGGATAGCCCAGGTCAGTGCATCATCCTATCTTAAATTAAAAGTCCCACAGACAACTAATCCTCCTGATAAATTCCCTCAACTCCAGTTCCTTGAAACCCTTTTTTCTAAAACCCACGTATTTGAGAAATGAAACCTTAAGCATCCTCTTCCCCCCACCCTTTTATCTGCTTCCCCATGACATCTGGTTGGTTACAAATCTCTCTTGCTGTTTATTTACCTCTTAATAAGCCCTATCTCCTCTGGAAAGCCATTTAACATGACGCCACTTAATTTCTCCTGGAGGCAGAATCTGCCAGATGGAGTCTTTGTCCCAAGCCACATTGTTGATTTGTCTCATTTTTAAACATCAGTGAACATTCCATGAAATTAAAATAGCAGTCAATTCCCAGGTGTGGACTCACTGAGTGGGGCTGGGGGGTGGTAGAGGGGGCGCAAACCTGTCCACCTGGATCAGCTGTTCCAAATGGGCTGGATTAGCCAGGAAATGACTTTCTCAGGTGGCTGCCAGCCTGCAGCTGGCCGCATCTGGCTATCACTCAATGCAGGAGCACGCTTTTCCGCCTCAGCTGGACTCAGCCAGCCATCACCTCCTTTGGCTGGAGCCCCACGGGCTATGCATCCTTGCCTTTTCCACGTTCATGCTCCTGACAAAGTGGAAGACAAAGTGGGCCCAGAGGATCAGGAGAACAACACAGAGTGGCCCAGTGCAAGAAGGCAGCATCCTTGATGTCTCCCTTTTTTATCCCTAAAATTCCTCTGATTTCATAATATAACTATATTTGAGTTCATGTAATTCTTTAAATTATGAGGCAGCTAAATTACTAAGCCATATCCCCCACCAAAAAAAAAATTCTTTTTTAAGAACTAACACCCCAAAGTCATGTTGATTTCATACTTTCGTGACTCCTAGACCAGCACGATGGGCTGTGTGCCTGGGGGTATGCGTGCCTCTGTTGCAGAAGCACAGCCGCTGGGAGATGGGCACCCTGGCTTGGGGAGGGAAGCCTACAATGAGAATGTTTCTTCACCACCACATGCTGTCGTAAAGGAGAGAGGCGTATGTCTAAAGAAAGGACAGAGGCGATGGTTACCAGTGTTACAGTGACCTCTCTGGGATCCAAAGAATAAAGGAAAGAAGACAGAGACTGGTCCGACTTACAACTTTTGGGGCGGCTCCATGTGATACCTGTCATCATGGTGGCAACTGACAAAACAACACTACAGCCCAACTCACAGAATGACTCTCCATTAAAAGATGTATACCATAAGCTCATCTCCACAACCTTCCCTCTTCCATCACCTTAGTAACCCACATCCCATAATGAGCAATCAGTCCTTCATAAGAAAGGAGAAGAATAAGATCCAGTGTTGATTGGTAGAGGTGTGTTGGACTTGCCTTTGATAAGCCTATGTATGCAGCACTCCCAACCAGCATTCGCAACCCCTTATCCTCCTCAGGATGTTTGTGAAGTCAAAAGGGAAATTCCAGTCATGCCTCTTTCTCTGGAAGAGTGGACTTGTCCTGCCCAGGGCAGCCTGGATTCCTGTAGAAACGGGAGCAATAACATGCCCTGAGGGGCTCAGTGTCAGAGAAAAACAGCAAAGGAGAACCTGCCTCTCCAGGCCAGCTGGGCTCAGTTAAAAAGACCTTGTGGATTAGTGGTTTGTTTCTAGCTCCCACATTTAAAGAAGGACTTTCTAAACACAGCCTGAGACCAAAGAGCCCATACCTTCAGGGCAGATCTTGAAAGAAAAATTGAGGGCCCTTGGGATGTTAAATTCAACTTGACGTGACCAAAAGACTTCACGGGACACATGATGAGCACCTTCAGTTATTTTTAAAATGGTAGAAGATGAGAGCTCCTTGAAGTGGAGTGCATTGCCTTGGGTAATAGCAAGTCCTTTGCTGGCAGTGGATCAGCTGAGACTGCCCTTCCTCTGAGAGGAGGGGAGAATGTGTTTGAGGAGGGGGGCTGTCCAAGCAGTAAAAACTCTGGGATTTGGTGTCAAGTTGGACCCAGGTTCAGGTTCCAACTCTGTCTTGGTAAGACCTGGGGAGATTTTTCTTGGACCCTCAATTTCCTCATTTGTGCCATGGATACGATAGTATATACTCCACTGGATTATTATGCAGGTAAGTGAATCATTAATTAACACCAGTACTTGGCACAGTAGAAATGCTGACTTTGCCATTATTGCTGCCACTGCTATTATCTGAGCTTGATAAATTGGATGGGAAAAGGTAGTATATAATTCTTAGGTTCCTGTAGTCCTCTGATTCTCAATCAAAGTTCCTGATGCCATCTTCCTAATTCCCTGATGACCCAGAGTTCTCTATTTCAGAACCACTCAGATCTTCCCATACACGGGCCTATATCCTCACCTTTCTTATGGCCACTCTCTTCCTGTAATCAAAAATGCTCTTTCCTACATCCCAGTTCCTTGCAACCCTGCTTTATACAGTGATAACTGGCTATTCTGGGGAAAAGATGTATATTCAAAGTATATGCTAATATGACTGTTACCTTCTCCTTTCCTTGGCAGAAGCAAAAGCTGAGCACAGTCCCCAGTCATCAGCCAACAATCAGTGAAAACTCTAGGTGACTGTAAGGATGGATCTTGTACTGATGGAATTTGAGAGATCATGCTTAGCTTTTCTAGAGAGACTCTGGTGCTAGTCATTAGGGGAAAGATCAGATACAGAGCAATCTTGTGACAGGCTTTCTGGGAGATATTTCAGTGCAAGTAGGACCTTCCTCCATTCACTCAGCAAGTTTCTGGAGAAGCTCAGGACTCAGGCTGACCCCTGTGTTTCTCCCACCCAAGAAAGGAGCAGAGCTACATGCAGAAGCGCTGGAGGGATGTGCGTGTGGGAGACTTCATCCAGATGCGATGCAATGAGATCATCCCAGCCGACATTCTCCTCCTCTTTTCCTCGGACCCCAATGGGATCTGCCATCTGGAAACTGCCAACCTGGACGGAGAGACAAACCTCAAGCAAAGGCGTGTGGTGAAGGGCTTCTCTCAGCAGGTAGGGCTCTTTCTAGATCTTCTTTGCAGGCAAGGGCAACTCTACTGGAAAGTTGAACGTAATCAGGTGGGTAGAGGGGAAGGTAGCAACTGCCTCCTTTTCCCTCTGAAATGGATGTTCTCCCCTTGTCACAGATGAGGAAACTGAAGCATAGGAATGTTAAATAACTTGCTGAAGGCCTCAGAATTCCTAAATGGGGACCCACTCAGTTCGTCTGATGAACTATGCTCTCTGCTCTCAACCCAGGAGTCTAATATCTGTTCAGTTACCCTGGGACCGATCTGCTTTGCTGTGTTTATCTGATGCCTGCTCACCCTGCCCAGCTCAGCTTCAGCAACCTCTCCCTCCATGAATCTTCCCTCATGTCCCTTTGACCCCAACATGAACTGCAATTAGGCATTGCTAACTGTTTCCATTTGTGTGTATTTTACCTTTTTGATAATCCTGAAACCTCTTTGAGGACAGGGAGCAATCATTGACACTGTTGTTTAATCCCCACACTTACATATATGGTACTTTGGACATCGTGGCAAAGTCTTTATCATTTGGTGGTTAAATGCCCAGAGCTCATCTCTAAGCCCAACCTCGCTGTTTATTAGCTGTCTCACCTTAGGCAAGTGACTGCTCTCACACCTTCATTCCCTCATCTGGAAAACGGGTAGAAAAGTACTACCCTCTCCACAGGATAATTCTAAAGACTAAATGATATGTGCATGAATTATTTAACATGAAGATAACATGACTGTTACCTTCTCCTTTCCTTGGCAGAAGCAAAAGCTGAGCACAGTCCCCAGTCATCAGCCAACAATCAGTGAAAACTCTAGGTGACTGTAAGGATGGATCTTGTACTGATGGAGAGGCCAGAAAATAGTTGGCAGTAAATGTCCGTGGTGTTCATAGGCAATAAATGTTGACTGATTGAAACTGAGTGTGATATTCTAATTTTCAACTAAAATTCCCCTTCAAAGAGTTGATTTCCAATCTAGTACCTTTCTCTACCCATGGAAAAGAATAAAATTCTGTCTGTTATACTCACTCTGCCAGTCTGTGGCAGGAGATTTAGGATAAAGAGAGCAGGTGCTTCCCTCCTCAGAGATGCCCATGTATTCAGTTATCTCTAGATAACTTCTCAAGAAGAGACCATGCATCATCGCTCACTCTGCCTCTCGAAGTACTAAATGAACAGTTTTCCTCAAAGCCCTTCCCTATGATTAATCCTGTCCTCAGAAGTCTCTTCTCTCATCCTGGCAATGGGAATGATAGCTGTCCCATAGTTTGGCTGTGAGATTCTTATGAGATTAAAAAAAAAAGAAAGAAAAGAAAAAAAATACAAGGTTTGGTTCAAGGTAGACCCACAGTAAATGGTCTATTGCTACTACCTCGGCTGCAGTCACTACACTGGAATGGACCCACCATGACCATTACATACACGCATGCATGCGCGCACATGCACACACATGCATGTGTGAATATGTGAGTGTGTAAAATTGCCACCTCACTTGAGCTACATGCAAAGCATTTTGAGAATTTCTGTTCTATTTCTTTTTGTCCAAGTTCTTGGAACAGTGAAATTTTTATTTGCTTACAAATCTCCCTGTTGGCCTCCTCACCCCAACATCCTCATCACAATTCAGGGTCCTTTTCACTCTCTCGGGAAGTTATGTCAGTGTTGTTGAGTTTCACCATGCAGTTTTGTTTTTCTCTCTGTCTTTAGCAGCAGCTCCCAAGCTGTTTCTTGTATATTAATTAGTCAGGTAGTATGGGATTTGACTAGAGTGAAGAGCCAGAGGAAAGGGTCATTCACACTCCAGTGCCATAGACCAGCCAATTTAATAACATCTTTCATACTCTAACCCTCAATCCTCACAGGGTACTGGGCGTAATGACTTACAAAAAAGGTAAATTCATTTGTGAAGGGGGGAAGGTTTATCTGAACGTGAAGTTTTTCAGCATTCCCTTTTCTGTTTCAATTATTGATTCTCCCTCCCTGACTTTGCTCAAGTGTATCTTTTTCCATTTATGGGTAATAAGAATGGTAATAATAATGTGCTTTTATTAAGCCCTTACGAAGCGCTTTGCATGATTACCTCATTTATCCTCACAAAAAACAACAACAGTGAGATGGGTGCTATTATTGTCCCCATTATACACATGAGACCGAGGCATAGAAGGTTAAGTCAGTTGCCCAAGGTTACTGAGCTGGGAAATATCAGAACCAGAATTCAAAGCCAGGTGTGTCCATTGCTCAGCTCTTAAGGTTTTCAGTAGCTCATCTCCCTGGCCCTTTATTACCCTGAGATTACCCATAGATGCTAACTTGAAATAACCCGTTTATTATCTATCTAATCTAATAAAAGAGTAATATGAAAATTGACCCTCATGCTATTACACCCACAAGGCATGCCCACAAGCCACACTCACCAACCAATCAGGAGAAAATATGCAAATTAACTCAACTAAGATGGTAGCAGCCATGGAGCTGGAGTTGCCTGGGCCATGGACCCTGCAGGCCTGAGCTCTACTCAAGGCTACAGAGTTTCAATTATAAAAGGTAAATAAATCCCAGATACCTGCCAGGCTGGGACCTTGGGTTGCCAAGGGCAATCCAGGCTTTGAGCAGGGGACCAAGGCAACAAAATTTCAATTATAGAAATTAAATAAATCCCAGATACCTGCTTCCAGCCAGGCACCCCAGTAGGGACCCGAACCTTGAAGGGGCTGTGGGCAGCCTGAAAATGGCCCTCAGCCCCTCACCCAGGTTGGCCAGGCACCCCAGGAGGTAGACATCCCCTGAGGGGTCCCAGACTGTGAGAGGGCACAGGCCAAGCTGAGGGACCACTCCACCCCCCCAAGTGCACAAATTTTTGTGTACCGGGCCCCTAGTATAGTATATAAAAACCTAAGCAACGGTTACAACCAGTCGACCGAATGACTGGTCAACCAGTCGCTATGACGACACACTGACCACCGGGGGGCAGACACTCAATGCAGGAGCTGCCCCCTGGTGGTCAGTACGCTCCCACAGCCAACCTCCCATGGTCCCTCCCACCTGCCAGCCAGTCCCAATCGGCCCTGATCTCTAGCCACGCCAAGGGACACCACCAGTGCACAAATTTGTGCACTGGGCCTCTAGTTTTTAGTAATCTTTCCACATATAAGTAGGAGAAATAAAACTAGACTTATTGCCTGGGGAAGAGGAATTGCCTGCTCTTTGTTACCTTGATTCTCCCTTATGTCTTTAATGTAAAAAGATTTCTGAAATGGGTAGAATTCTCTTCAGTTTAACTCTGTATTATAAAGTTTTTTCTCAAATACATTGAACAAAGACATTTATGAGGGTTGCACTAAACATGTATGTTGCAAAGTCAGATAAATTCAGAAGGAAAAATTTGCAAATATTGTGCACTGCAGGACTTCTCATATACTTCAAAAAGCCCCAGGGAACTGATGGGCAGTTACTAGTGTGTAGTCTTTCTAAACATTTAACCACAGAAATCTTTTATTCCAAGGAACATATTTCAGGACTATTGCAAAAGAGGTGAGATTACAATTTAGGGATTTGCCCCCAATAACATTACAAGGATTTATGGGGGTTTTTTGCAGATCTGGACATGCATATTTTTAAAATGTTTCGCCAAATTATCCCCAAATGAACCTGCCACTGCCTTTTTTCAAATATATTTGTATTAATTTCAGAGAGGACAAGAAAGAGGGATAGAGAGAGAAATATTTATATCTATAAAAGCCTAAGTGACTATTACGACCGGACAACCAGCTGTTAGCTATGATGCGCACTGATCAGCAGGGGGCAGACACTCAATGCAGGAGCTGCTCCCTGGTGTCAGTGTGCTCCCATAGCCAACCTCCCATGGCCAGCCAGCCTCCCACAGTCCCTCCCCTGGACTGAGCGAGATGGGCCCGATTGCCAGCCAGGCAGAGGGACCCCACAGGTACACGAATTCGTGCACCAGGCCTCTAGTCAATGATAAGAGAGAATCATTGATTAGCTGCCTCCTGCACACCCCTACTGGGGATTGAGCCTACAACCTGGGCATGTATCCTGCCCAGGAATTTAACAGTGACCTCCTGGTTCACAGATTGATGCTTTACCACTGAACCATGCCAGCAGGGCTACCACCATCTTCTTGAGAAGTTGTACAATAAAGGGAAGGTGCACCTTTGGTACTTCAAAAAATACCCTACCAGAAATGAGAACCAAACTACCATCTTTGTGCTTCTCACCTATACTGGTGTTTTTCCATGAATTGTCTCTTTTAGTCCTTTCAACCTCCGTGTGAGATGGACATTACTATTTCCATTTTACAGATGAAAACGCTGAAGTACAGAAAGGGCAAATTTGATCAGTTGTCTCAGAGAAAATTTTGAACACCTACATATAGTCAGGGTTTTATTTGTAAATTTATGTTCTTAAGTAATAAATATTGATCATTTTTGTTAGCATGTTTTCCCTCTAAATCCCTAATGTCTGTGAGGCCTTCACCTTGCCAAAAGGGTATTTACTAATCACTGAGACTTATGGGAACCTCCCACCCAACACATGTACCCACACCCATTTTCACCATGATGAGAGAGTACTATATTCTGTTCATCTGAAGTCAATAAGACAAACTGTTTTTTCAGCTCCCTAAGACTGGTATTTCTCAAGGTGGAATCTGCCAAACCCTTAGCTCAAGAGATAATTCTTGAGAAGCAAGATTCATGGTCAAATCCAATTGGGAAGCCTGTGTCCTGTGGAGTCCAATATACATTAACATACTAAGGTCTCTGAGAAGAACTGGAGTCAAGAGGCTGGTTCAACTCCCTAACTCTGAACTCTCCAAACTTATTTAACCTCAGAACCATTTTTCAGCACAATAATTTTTAGCATTACTGTGCAAATTTGAGGGAAATGTTTAGCTGGACTGTGGAACACCCATGATCACAACAGGTGAGTGATATTCAAATGAAATTCTAAAATATGAAAAAGCTTCTCAAAAAAGTCTTCCTTCTATGACACAGCAAGTCATTCTCAAGGTCGCCAAAGAATTGGTTTCAAAATCCTCTTTTCAGAATGCAACTCGACCTAGCCAAATTTTTTTTTTTCCAGTTGGAACTTTTATTGTGATGAGCCATCTTTGAATTCACAAAATTATTGACTTTTCATGAAATATTTATTCCCACATCCCATTGCTGGGAAAGGGGCCAAAATGGGAGGAATCTAAAATTAGGATTATGCTTACAGGACATCATTAGAGAATTAAATGTACAGTTTTCTCTTTGGTTACATTCTGATATCTAATTCCTCTTCTTTAAAAGGATTTCTAAGATGGGCACTAGGCCTTTAACATCTAAAAATGAGTGTAGGCCATTCATTTTGGGAAACTGAGCAGTTATCAAACCAAAGAATCAGAAATGAATTCTTCCAATTAGTATTTCACATCAAACACATTCCTGAGTAAATTTGAAGATGTAATTGGCTTTATTAAGGGATTCACAAATCAGGCAGAATCCCATCTAGTAACTAGAATGGCGCTCTGAGGAGTTGTAAACTGTGGAAAGTTTTTATAGGAAGAAGGGTTGGCAAGGGAGCTATTAACAAAAGAAAAAAAGGATTAATTTTAGACTAGGACATCTTTTGGAGGGAAAGGAGTGGTGAGGGTTTTTATTGTGTCGATTGCCTCTTCCTTTAGTGGGGAGGGGAGGGATTAATGGAGAGACCCCAACATAATAGATTACCTCATTGATATTGACCAGAAAATTTCAGACTGGTTGATTAAGGTTGCATTAGTGGGAACGGTTGAAACAGCAATTAGGTCGGGTGTTAAATCTAGGTTTGGTGTCTGGGCTTTAGCAGGAGTGATGCCATTTTGGACCAATTGTTACCTGTCATTCAAATCACTGGATCCTAATTTTTATGGAAGCGTGTGTCAGATTATTTCCTGGTGCCAACCAAGAATTTGTGACACCAAGACGCGGAGTAGCCTCTTCAACATCACTTGAGAGTTTGTGATAGATGTAGAATCTCACGCCCTACCCCAGACAGAACCAGAGTCTGCAATTTAACATGTGATTTATGTGCACATTAAAGTTTGGAAGCACTGGCCTCGGCATCATTGATTATTGTACTAATTGTGCTTACCTGTGTATTGCCCAGGTTAAAGAGTCTTACTTGGCTCTCCCTTTTAACTAGCTTGCATTCCACTGATGGTTAGTGTTTTTAAGCCATTTGCTCAACTGGGAACCACCATTGTAGCTTGGACCCTCCGCAGTGCAAGTGTGTGCTGACTAACATACAGGAGTGGGCCAAAGTAGGCTTACAGTTGTGTGTACGTGAAACACTAACTTTATTCTTCTATTATTAATTAATGGTCATATTACTTTCCATATGAACAACCATAAACCTGCTCTTGCCCACCCTGTATTTAGGCAGAGGTGGGGTAGGGAGTCATTTATGGCCATCCCAGTTCCGTGATGATGCACCTTAAATAAAGCAAAAGGTAGCAGCCTGTCACCTCAACCTCACCTGCCCTGAGAACCAAAGGAAAATCCTCTTTCCTGCCCCTGACTGGCTGTTCCATATTTCTGTTAAGAATAATACTGTCTTTCTACCTGTTGGTAACTGCTTAAATGTTGAGCTGAGATTATGTTGTTTAGGGGTTTTTTGTCAGGGTTTTTCTTTTTTTTCCCTTTATTGATTAAGATATTACAAATGTGACCTTATCCCCCCGATGTCCTCTCATCCCCCCACTCCTGCCTCACCCTCACCCCTTATTGTCATAATGAACAACATAAACCAATGAACAAAAACTGATGTAGAGACAGAGAAACATCTATCAGATGCTCAAAACTCAGAGGGAAGGTAAGGGAGGGTGAGAGGGAGGGGGAGAGATCAAACAAAGGACTTGTATGCATGCATATAGGGTTCTTTTAATATAGGATCTACATAATAATATATCATAATAAGTAGTATTACTAAATAACTTGATTGAGCACAAAAAATAGGCACAGACAATTCTTCTAAGTATTGTATACATATTATCTCTTTCCACTCCTCAGAGATAATTCTATGAGATAAGCATTTTGGTTATTCGCATTTCACAATTGGCTGAGCTCAGATTTAAACTTGGGCAGAATTCCTTTTTCCTTTCTTTCTTTTTTTCTTTTTTATTATGGAAATGTTCAAGTATATACAAAAGTAGAGAGAATAATATGATAATTTTAGGTACCCATCACCTAATTTCAATAATCAACTCATGATCAATCCTGTTTTACCTTTATTTTCTCCCTGTTCTCTCTGCAAACTGTTTTGAAGCAAATCTTCCATATCACATCATTTCACCCATAAATATTTCAATATCTGTCTCTTAAGAATATTATTTTTTAATGTACCATTATATCATTGTCATACCTAAAATATTAAAGGTAATTCCTTGATATCAACTTTCAAGTCAGTGTTGGATATTTTTCATTGGTCTAAATCAGTATTCAAATATTGAGATTAGATTATTAAACCTCCTGCTCTATAGGTTGCCTATTCTGCTTTTTTTTTTCTTGCATACTTAGTTTTTGTTTCTGAGTAAACCAGGTTATTTGTCCTGTAAAATCTCCTGTAGTCTTTTTTTTTTTTAATATATTTTATTGATTTTTTACAGAGAGGAAGGGAGAAGGATAGAGAGTGAGAAATATCGATAAAAGAGAAACATCGATCAGCTGCCTCTTGCACTACTGGGGATGTGCCCGCAACAAAGGTATATGCCCTTGACTGGAATCGAACCCGGGACCTTTTAGTCCTCAGGCCGATGCTCTATCCACTGGGCCAAACCGGTTAGGACTCTCCTGTAGTCTTGATTTTGTTGATTGCACTATCTCCCTGTGGTGCCACTCAACATGCTTCCCCATACGACGTATTTCTAACATTGGTAGTTAGGTCTATTGCCTAAATCAGATTCTGGTTAGATTTGTGTCTGTGCATGTTTATGTCAATGTTAGATGAGTTGACTCCCTAGCATCCTGCACAGGTGACGGATGAGGTTTTTTCCTTTTTATTATCTGAATGAACTGGAGGATTTAATCATATTGGTGGATGTCAAATCAATGCAGTTATTACCTTTGTTGATTGTCCCACTCAGTGGGAACTTCTTCAAATTGACTCCTGACTTCTTTTGCCATGACCTCAGTACTCTTATGTTGACACCTAAAACTAATATAATTTTACCTCAGTTTAAAAAGAAAGATTTCAAGCTCTGCTGATATGGCTCAGAGGTTGAATGTTGACCTATGAACCAGGAGATCCTGGTTCAATTCCCGATTGAGGCACATGCCCGGGTTGTGGGTTCCATTCCCAGTGTGGGGAGTGCAGGAGGTAGCCAATCAGTGGCTCTCTCTCATCATTGATGTTTCTATCTCTCCCTCTCCCTCTCTCTCTGAAATCAATAAAAATGTATTTTTTAAATATTAATAAAATAAATAATTTTTAAAGGAAATATTTCAAGATTACATTCAGTCAACATTTGTCCACTTGAGAAAAGGATACATGGACTATAAGGTAGAGCCCTCCAGATCAATCTTTGTGCTTTTGTAGGAGAGACCCAGAGTCATTGAATATGCAGACAATTTCCTCACCCAGATCAGAGGGGACAGTAGCTGCCAGTCAGCCTCTGGCTGCTGATCTTGAAAAGGATTTCTATCCCACCCGGAAGCAAGAAGGTTATCAAGTGCTGGTAACTGTAATTAGTTTTCAGAGAGGATTCCCAGAAATTAGCGGGTTAATTTGTATGCCAGGAAGCAAACCTCTGTCACCTGGCTCAGCAGCTGGGGCATGAAGAACATTTGCTTCCACAATTTATCCAAACTATATGCAAAAAAAAAAAAAAAGCAAAACTTTAAATAGCATTCTTGCAAGGTTGCAGTGTACCTCCTTCTAACAACTGCCAGGGTTGGTGGAGATTGTGTACTACAAATGAGTACACTGCTGCTTTGCCACCCTAACCCCTGTGTGGTTTGGGGTGGTGCTGAGGGGGGTTCTAGCCTGAGGGTTGTATGGGTAACAGACTCTCAGAGTTGCACAAAAGCTTGGTGATCCCTGGTTCAACTCTTCTTTTTCATAATCGTCTCAGACTCATAGTAACAACTCTGTAAGGAAATGCATTCTGTGTTTAAAGAAAGAGTTGAGCTCGTTTCTCTTTTTTCAATTAACAGCACCATCCTTGAATAGTTCCTAATGGCTGTGAAGGGCTTTCCACGTGCTCTAAGATATACTTCCTGTCCTCTAAGACCTTAGGACTAAGGCTCCATTTTTCTTTAAATTTAAAACCTTTCCAAAAATTTTTGGAAATCTTAACCCCCTCCCTCCAAGCTCTCCTCCCTGAAAGTAGTTATCCTTTCAGAGTCCTTTATTTAAGAAGAGAATAACAAAGAGTTGCTATGAATTTGATGACTTCTTGAAATGGATTTGTAATTTATTGACTTCAAGAATTCCTGTAGAAATTGGAAAAGCACGTGTAAGCGAGACTTATTCTTACTCTGTCTACAGATGACATTTGGGTGCATATGGGAACCTGTGAACCAGTTGCCATGCTTAATCTACCGATTGGCTTATAAAAACAGCTTGGTACTTGACACTTAAAAGAATAAGACAAATTCAAAGTGAGTGGCATAGATATTTAAGAATTGTCTAGATTCAAAGGAAGGAGAGATTGCAGTGGTTTGTGGTGAACAGAGGGTCCTTAAGAGGTGTAACTCTTGAGCTTGGCTATGAAAGTTTAAGAGAATTATCAATATGGAAAACTTGCAAAGAAATTATGAAAAGGGTCAAGAGGGTTTGCTCTATTGGCAAACAGCATTAATTAGTTAAATCAAGCAAAGAACAGTGCACATTTTAGAACCAGATAAACCTCTGTGCTCACGAGCTGTGAGATCTTGGGTAAATTACTTGAGAGTAATCAACATTTCGTTTTATCTCCAATAAAACAGAATAACCTGTCCTGAACATGTCACGGGAGAGTTGTGAAGATCAAATAAGGTCAAATAAATAAGAGGCAGCATTTTCTGAACTGTAACGCTACCAAATTAATAAACATCATTATCTTTTAAAGGCCCAGATATGCCCATGCAACTGAGTAGGCCACTGTGTTGGTTAGGCTTCTCAGACTGCAAGAACAGAAATGATCTAACTAAGCAAAACAGAATTATTGCAAAAAATGTAGTGGGGGATGGGATGGAAGGGAAGAAGTACACAATATAGCTCACAGAATCAGAGGAAAGCTGAAGACTCGGGCTCAGAAACAGGAACCAGGAAACAGTGCAGTGGGAGAGATGGGCAGCAGCAATTACTTAATGGTCTCATTTGTTTTTTCCTCCTTGAGTCATTCCACTCAAGTCAAAGTCCCACAGTGGGAGAGTCTTGGGGGCAGGGCATCTTGACTTAATTCCCATTGAGACTGAGAAACCACGGAGGAGAGATAGTTTCCCATAAGGAAGTTAAATGGTTCTTCATGAAAGATGAGTAGACTAGACAGTGAATCACCAGAAAACCACAAAGTATTTCAAAAGAGCGTTCATGCCTTTATGCAATTGTATGTATAGACCAAATTGAAATTCAATTGTGAAGAACAGTGCAAACTAAGCCTAGAAAAGTAACGGTTAAGACTAGTGCACATGAAATGGCCTGTCCCAATTACTGGAATATATTTCAGGCTGTTTGCTTCCCCGTGGCCTTCCCAGTGGGGCTGGGAGGAGGCAGCTGGCTGTTTCTGGGCTATAGGTCAGTGAGGAGTGCGTTTACCTGGGGCGTCATTACACACTGACCCTCTGCCTTGGCTGGTTTTCCTCTACTTTCACAGATACCGATATTGATACATGATTAAACTGGGAACTCTGAGTGGTGTTACAGCTGCAATAACTGATTTGTGTCAGTCACCTCTTCTCTCTGATTCTCCCTCACTCTGGTTCAGATAGCACTCAATAAAGCTTGAAAGCATGAATGAATGAGTGAGACTAGTCAGATCCTTTTCGGGAAATTAAAGGAAATAGCATGTATAAAATACATAGTTGGTTCTTGGCACAAAATAAGCACCCAATAGATGCTAGAGCAATAGTAATCACAGTAACAGAAGGAAGAGGAATAAATACGATGATAATGATGATGATGATGATGATGATGATGATGATAATGATGATGATGATGACAACTGCAATTGGCTTTGGATTCCAATCATATCCATTGCAGTCCTGGCTCTGCCACTTACCAACCATAAAGCAATGGCTTTAGTTCAGTCTCCATTAGCACATCTGTCAAAACCTCTTAAGGCTACTGTAAGGACTTAACGGCAGGCGCCTGGAGCATACTACGCGCGCTCAGGGTAGGTAGGCTTGGCCCGGAGAATGCAGAGGCCTGCACATTTCTTTCTGGGAAGAGTTTGTCTTTTCCTGGCCATTTTGCTGTTAGTGAAACTTCCACCAGGGTGAGTGCCTTCGGTAGAAGGCTGGGTGGGAAGAGAAGTTGCTTTGGGGAGCTTCATCCACAAGCTAAGAGAAGCTGTGGGGCAGGGAATCAGAAGGGAATCCAAGCTCCTGATTCAATTAAGGGCCTGGCAGGGTTGGAAGCATGATGATGCCCTCCTATCCGTGGTCTCTCCTCACAGCTCCCAGGAGTGAGTTTCGGCAAATACTTCAAAGGAAGGAGGGCCCACACCCCTCTCCACAGCCCATCTTGGGGAGGGAAGGAAGGTGGCCCAGGGGACAGGTAATTAGAAAGGGCAAGGTCACTTCTCCAAGAGGAGAGGGAGTCAAACAGGGGATCCAAAGCCAGTGCAAAGCAAAGTACTGGGTACTTTAAGAGGAAGGTCACTGGGAAGCCCCTTGGAGGCATAAGAAAGGGAAACTTGGCCATTACCAGGGAACCACCAGGTCTCATTAAACAGTCATCGGGGACTCACTGCAGCAACATCTTTAGCTCTCAGATGCCAAGGCCACTCCTCCCTGAACTGTGTTTGGATTCAGAAAGCCAGCAGCGAGCCGAGTGGATGGATCAGAGTGAAGCACACAGCTTAATCAGGGCACGAAAGCAGATGACAAATTACAGCATGATTTGTCATCATCTCAGAACTTGGCAAGTGTTTGTCCCTGAAAGAATCGATACCTGGAGGGAAAGGGGCCATATTTTTAGAAACTCCTGGATGGGTAATTTATTTCAAGTGGCTCGAGAGTTTATTTATGCTGGTGCCTCCACAGATCCAACGGACAGTATATTTACACGAAGCCAGAAAATGCTCTCATTTCTTCTAATCAATTTGCCCCTTTGAACAGCTGTACCTTGGAGCTTTCAGCCATAAAATTCGCTCCCTGTGCTAAAAAGCTCTACCCAAGCAACCATTTCCAGTCCCTCCCCTAGCATTTCTCCCTTCTATTCGCTTAGCACACTGCACCTCTCACTCCTCTCCCACATGGATTCTGTCTCCTGGGGCACAAATGAGATGGACAAGGTGGGTGGCACTAGTCCCGTTCTACACATGGGGAAACTGAGGCTCAGGAGTTGAACACAGTAGCAGTCATAGAATTCGAAAGCAAGATTTCCACACCCTTAGTTGTATCCCCACCCCCATTGGACCAGGAAAGATCATACAACTAAAATGCCTAATGAAAGAGAGAAGGTGAAGAGTCAAGGAAGTGTTTCAAGTACTTGGCCCCAAGAATGTCCACCAGGACAGTGTGCTATGCAAGTAACACCAGAACGTCTGCTGGTGCCTGCACAGATCCAATGAACAGGATATTACACGAAGCCAGAAAACGTTCATTTCTTCTAATCAATTTGCCCCTTTGAACAACTGTACCTTGGAGCATTCAGCCATAAATTCACTCCCTTTTCTCTGCTGTCAATCCAAATTTTATTTGCATCTGGGTTCTCCTCTTTCATGAGGACTTAGCTTTTTCTTCTAATGCCTGACAACTATCACATTGTGACAAAGCAGGGATCACCTTATTCGCAACAATTAGCTCCCTGATGACCTAAGAAAAGTAAATCCCTCTTAATAATCTTGTGACCTCCTCTCTCCCACAGGAGGCCCAGTTCAAACCAGAGCACTTCCACAACACCATCGTGTGTGAGAAACCCAACAACCGCCTCAACCAATTTAAGGGTTACATGTAAGTATCTCACGCCCACGTGCTGCTAGTAAATATCTCTTCTTCAGCGAGAGACATTTGTTCCTTAAAATGGCCAAACAAATAAGCATTTGGGTCCTGAGGAAATTTCTTTCTTTTTTTATCACAAAGAACAGCTAGAGAAACCTAAGTGAAAGCCGCAGGAGGTTTGGTATCTGTGGCCTGGGTTCCCGAGTCCTAGGCTGCCCCATGTCCTAGGTGTGTGGCTTTGGAAAACTCTGAGCTTCACCTTTTTCATGAGGAAGGATGATCACCCTGCTTACTTCCCAGACCCTTGAAAAGTCAAATAAAATAACATCAGACAATGCAGTTTGTAAACATAGTAAGGAATAATTAGTATTAAGAGATGTTTTGAGTTACACTAGAGCACTCTGGAGCCAGGCTTCCTGGGTTTGAGTCTCTGCTCTGCCCCTTACTATCTCTCTGAACTTGCCTCAGTTTCCCTATCTATAAAGTGGGTACAGTTACGTGACCCTATCTTACAAGGCTGTCACACACATATACCAGCCCTGGAAAAGGAAGTATTGAAGACCTAGAAGGAGAAAAAGCCCTAAAGGTTCTGATTATTATTGTTCTTCACACCAGTGTTGTGGGGAAGTTATGTTTAAACTTCTAAAAACTCCCAAAGGAAAGGCATCAGGATGGAAGAAGGGCCAGACACGGGTAAAACCTGGTGTTAGTTGGACTCAGAATTTTCTAGTGTGCGACAAAACTGTGCAATCTCCCTGAGCCT
Organism: Murina feae; assembly: GCA_004026665.1. NCBI lineage: Eukaryota > Metazoa > Chordata > Mammalia > Chiroptera > Vespertilionidae > Murina > Murina feae. The sequence continues at coordinate 18,500 of PVJC01022849.1, forward strand.
GGAGCGAGAGAGAAAAAACTCGATCCTGCTCTAAGAAGTCGCCTCCCCTACATCGCACCAAGGCCCCTGTCCACCTCCCTTGAGGTCTGTTTATTTTGTGAGACGAGTCAGAGGAGGATAGTACAGAAGTGAAGCCAGCAAGAGAAGGGCCTGGAAGAGAGGAGCCCGCCAGCTGCCCTTCCTGACCCAGCTCACATCCAAGAGGCAGGACTGTCTGGTGTCAGCTGTGGACCCAGATGATCAGCTTGTGCAGTTCTGTCCCCACAGCCAGGTGACAGCAAGCATGAGACCGTAGCCTGAAGGGAACACATGCATCCTTGTAGATCCAGAAGCCAGATCCCTTTCAGGTGGAGAATGAGGATTTCCTTCTGGTGGGTCATTCCCTCTCACGGTCCAGCTTCCCAGGAGCAATCAGGAGTTGCACTTGAACATGGAGACTAGATTCCAAGTTAATATCCCTCTTCTGGAAAAGAGGGAGGATAGGGATTGTGTTCACTCACTGCTTCTAGTTCTGAGATGTCATGGAGATACCATTGTGCCCAGTGGTGGCATGGAGAAGCCACCAAACTGCTCCCCCGTCTTTCTCATCCCCAGAGAGCATCCTGACCAGACCAGGACCGGCTTTGGCAGTGAAAGTCTTCTGCTACGAGGCTGCACCATCAGAAACACCGAGGTGGCTGCTGGCATTGTCATCTATGCAGGTCATTGTCCCTGGACAGTTTCTTTGGTCCCTCTCTACCTTCCTTCCTCTATCCCCTCCTCCAAATCGATCTCTACCAGGGGAAACTCACATCAGTTCTAAGGGGTAGAGGCACGTAACCTCCCATTTCTCAGCTAAACAAACTAAGGCTGGAATCACAGCTGCTCACTCAGTCCACTGGAGACATAATAGATTCCAAGTTACTGTCACTCAACTGAACAAGACAGGGAGGGAGATTCCTGCTCCTTCACTTCCAATGGTTTTATGACACTAACTATATAGGCAAGATGAAGTGTATCTTATTGAGCCTGAGGAATAACCTCACTAAACTTAATAACGTCACCTTTTATGCCTCGGCTTCCTCATCTATCCACTGGGGAAACCATTTGTATCTGCCTCAAAGAGTACTTGTGAGAATCAAATGACCTAACACATGAAAAGCACTGCATCTAGCATGTAAAAATGTGATGGGTTTTCATTGTGTTTTGCAGTTATTATTATTTATCTTTATTCATGTTATGGCTGCAGTTATGATAGTGTATCTGACCTTGCCACTGCCATTTTGCTTCCCAGTTAAAAAGATAGCAACACATCATACAATGAAATCTAAAGTCTTTGACTACTGTATCCCGGTACCTAGAACCTGGTGCTCCATAGGTTCTCAATAAATATCGGTTGTAACGTTGACAACTGCAGACTTCTTCCTCTGTAGGGGAAACACAGCCTCCTCAAGGTGTCTACTTTCACTGGAGGACTCCAGAATACATGTCTCTGGGTCTTGTATTCAGTAGAATACCTTGTAGTATTTTGTTTGTTTGTTGTTTTGTTTGACTTGTTTTGGTCTGAGTAGAAACCCACTTTTGATGGACATAGAAGAGCAGTCTAAACATCAATCTACCCTAAGATTCACTTTTGGGGACTGTCAAAAAAAACCCACAAAAACAGGTTTTTAAACAAATAATAACACAATGTAGCTCGCTTTCCTTAATTTGGGGGAGGGAGTTTGTATTTGTCAGCTCAGATGGCTGTTTTTAAGGGTCTTTGGTAATGAGTTCAGTGCCATCTGGTAGACCCACTAAAGGTGGACCCACTAAAGGTAGCAATCCCTGCACCAGCAAGAAAACCCTCATGGACTTAGAGTTTGCTTTCCTGAGTGACCAGAAACAAAGGAGAAACTCTATGTGGATGATGGGAACGGTGTATGAGGGGACAGGTTTAGAGAGAGCTCACCGTGACTCTGGGGGGCCAGGCTGCCTGGGTTCAAATCCACTCACCAGCTGCACATTCCAGTGCTAGCTGGCTAAGCTTTCAACACAGGTGCACTAAAAGTTCCTATCTTGTAGGTGTATGAGGTTCACATGAAATGACCTGGGGAACGGGTTAGCACAATGCCCGACACATATTAGGTTCTCAAAAAGTATGAGCAAAAAAAGCACTAACTGTTTTCAGTGTTATTAACTAGCATAGGGGTGCTCAATCTTGGCACAATTGACCTACAGGTCCAGATTGCTCTTGGTGGTGGGAGCTGCCTTGTAGGATGTTGAGCAGCATCCCTGGCCTCTACCCACTAGATGCCATTAGCACCACCTTCTCCAGATGTGCAACCACAATTTCTCAAGCCATTGCCAAATGTCATTTGGGGAGTAAAATCCCCCTGGTTGAGAACGACTGGTCTAGAGTCTCTCCCTGGACAATATGGACAGACAAAATAGGAGTATCCTCAGTATCAAAGGCCCAAAAAAGCCAAACTGAGCTTGTGGAGGAAGAAATTCAGTGTGGAGGTGTGTATCCCTACTGTGTACAAGGAACACAGTGAGGCACTTTGTGTATGTTAGTCCACTCCCCCGCCCCAAATACATACACAACCATTATCTCCCATTTTGCAGACGAGGAATTGAAGTGCAAAGGGAATCATTCAGTCAAGGTCACTTGTCTCCTGGTATTAATTGTATGTAACCCAAGGTCAAGTATCTGCAGAGTCCAACTCTGACTCTAGAGCCCACCTTCTCTAACTGCTACACCATGCAGTGTCCTCCCCACCCTCCTTGAGTCCAGCTCTTGCCAAAAGAACAAAGGGATCTTAATGGTGAGGAGCAGATGTTTAAAGAGAGTAGTCCTGGGACCCCTTCTATGGGGTGACCCTGAGGAAGTCAGGAAGGCACAGTGTCATCAGCACAGTCAGGCTGTGCTCACTGTGCCATGCAAACGCCCGCACAACTGCAGTGACTCGAGTCTAATTTAATAAGCCTCGAGTTTGCTAGCCCTGCTGTTTTGTTGCCACTTAAATCCACAGGGCAACTAGCTAAATAGCATTAAACCCATTCACCACTGGAGTGATGTACTTATTTTCTTTAATTTTGCACAGAAAACATGTGATTGGTGTTTTTTCATTTGACTGCTAAGGAGTACAGCATGGTAGTTAAAAGTCAGCAGCCCTAGAGGACAGGCTCTGCCCAAAGACAGTCTCAGCTTGACTCAGCAGCTGGCTGTGTGGCTTGGGTACCACCAGGGCCTGCTTGGAAGGAGAAATAGGCTGGGAATTAGAATCCAGAGTTCTCAGTGTGGCTCTGGTGGTCATTTATTCTATCTTTATAGGCAGGTCCCTACTACTTTTCTCCAACTAGAGAAAGGGGTAGTTGGGTATAGTTTTCAAATCTTGTTATCATTTCTTTGAACAGCACATTATGCATGCAGAACTCCACGACAGGAGTAGAGCTGTACAGATTTAATGTTGAGGTGGAGGCCTTTGGCCCTGACCGCTCTTACCCAAGCAACACCAACACCTTAGGCAAATAGACAAATATGAAAATTACTGGCCCCAAGCAGTGTCCTGCCCCAGGGCCTTGGCACCTACTGTTGCCCCAGCCTAAAACCTTCTTCTCCCAACTCTTCTCTCCCTTCAAGTCTTCCTTAAATGTCACCTCTTCTGAGAAGCCTTTCCTGATTATGTTTCCCAAAACCATCTCTTATTATTAGCCCTTTGCTTATTATTTATTTCATGGGACTTATTACTGACTGCAATTATCTCATGTATTTGTTTCCTATATACTTTCACCAGCATGTGAGTATTCTCTCTTAGCAGTGTATTATACCACCGCTAGCCCATAATAGTGCCTTTGTGCAAATTAGAAAAAGCCTTCAAAACAGTTTACTGTCATTTGCCAGAAATGTGCCATAATAAACTTACAAATCTATGACAACTACAAAAGGAGGTTACCTCTAGGTCTGTGCAGGGCACAACCTGAGCATGGTAGCTCTGTCCATGCCCACCAGTGGCTGGCATGTCGGGGATGCTCAATAAGTACCTGCTGACCAATTGTCAGAGGCCTCTCCAGCGGTTCTCAGCAGCCTCCCTGAGGAGGAAGAGGCAGGTGAGGGCAGGAGGCCCCTCTGTTACTGTGGGCTCCTGTGAGCAGAGCCAAGGCTATGGTCCAGACCAGAGGCAAATGGGGGGCAAGAGACGGATCGCCTCATTTTCGCTTGCAGGCCACGAGACGAAAGCCATGCTGAACAACAGCGGCCCGCGGTACAAACGCAGCAAGATCGAGCGTCGCATGAACACAGACATCTTCTTCTGCATCGGGCTCCTCTTCCTCATGTGCCTCATCGGAGCTGTAGGTATGGGATGTTCTGGAAAGAACAATATACAGTGCTACAGTCATCTTCTTATTCTTTGGGCAAATTGCTTCAACTCTCTGAGTCTCAGTTTCCTCATCTTATAAAATAGAGTTCATAAAAAAATTAAGCCTCCCTATATGATCACAGGATGCCAATGTGAAATCTCTTGAAAATATTAATTATACAAAATATTAGGAATATCACCTATATTTATTTGTTCAAGAAATACTGTCAGGAGTCAGACGCTCTCTTAGCATAAAAGCTAACAAGACGAGCCCGTTCCAGCTCCTGGTCCAGCAGGAAGGATCCAGCACGTGGACAGGATCCCTGACAGTCTGTCCCCCCGGGGAGGGCTGCGCACAGAAAATTAACGTCAACTCACTGGTTTAACGGGGTTGGGAACTGGCCCTTGGGCCATATAGGGCCTAAGAAATCGTTTGGTCTGGTCCTGCCAAGGCATTGGGGGGAGTTCATTAAATGTTTGACTAAATAGAGCAGGCTAATGTTTAAGTTGCAGGAACCACTGGCTGCCTTTGCTTCAGGACAGGTTTGTTTAAGGAATGTCAGGACTGGAAAGGACATTTTAGATCATCTCACTGTGTCCCCAGAGAAAGGAAGTTAATGGTTAAAAGGTCACACAGGGAGATAAGGTGCAGGCAAGCCAGAGTCAGCTTGGCAAATTGCCCAAATAATAGATAAATTGGAAAAATTATGGGAGCGGCAAAATCCTATTCTTTCTGAGAACAAGGACTCATGCACAACGATGGGCCCCTGCAGGAGGTGAAAGCTCTCAGCGAACTCCCTTCTGGGTTCTTTATCACACGTTTGCTTGGACCATGTGAAGGTGCTGGCTCTTTTTTCTTAGCCCAGAATGCATGGGGGAAGTATAGAGAGTGGGTAAAGGTTGTCAAGACTCCCAAGCCATGCACTTTCCATCACACAACTAGAAAGAACATGTGTTCCTTTCTCTATTTCCAACCCCTATATCACAGAATTTCATCAAAATGTAAGCAATTCCCATGATACTCGCCTCTGGTAGGTCAGACTTAATGCCTACCAAGAGACTGACACATAGGCTGTATGAAGAACTACTTCAGAGCTAAATGAGCACACACACACACACACACACACACAGCTATATTATATAGAACTAGAAGCTCTGCGCACAAAATTCATGTGCAGGTACAGTCCCTAGGCCTGGCCTGTGATCAGGGCCATCTTCTCCAGCTGCCCACAACCAGCCCCATCCTCCACCACCACCCACCCCCGGTTCCCCATTCTCCATCAGGTGATCGGAGCCTGCCGGGTGGGGGGAGGAACTGAGAGGTCAGCCGTTCGCCCACTTTCCAGCCCCATTCCCCGCTGTCACCCACCCCCAGTTCCCCATTCTCCATCAGCAATCAGAGCCTGACGGTCAGGGGAAGGGACCAAGAGGTCAGCCATTCCCGCCTACTTGCTGGCCCTGCCCCCACTGTGGGTCGCCTTCTGTGTGGGGGGCAACCTGCAGTGGGGTGGGGGCCTTGGCCTGGTGCCACCCATGTCCCCTGCTACCCACCCTTCATTCCCCATTAGCCATTGGGCTATTGGAGCCTGCCGGCCGGAGGAAGAGACCAAGAGGTGTTCAGTGCTCCTCATAGTGACTGGTCGAGCAGTCATTCTGGTCGTTCCACCATTAGCGTCAATTTGTATATCATCTTTTTATTATATAGGTTAAGGGTGGACTCCTCCAAAGCATACTCATGTCCAGGAATAGGTCAAGGGTTGATGTAATTGACCAACCTTGGAACGAAGTGGAGCTTCTGTCTCATCCTGGCTTTGCCTCCTCTCAGGTCACAGCCTCTGGAACGGGACCTTTAGGGAACACCCTCCCTTCGATGTGCCGGATGCCAAGGGCAGCTTCCCTCCCCTTGCCCTTGGGGGCTTCTACATGTTCCTCACAATGATCATCCTGCTCCAGGTAGGAGCTCCTTTCCCACTAATGGCTAAGAAGGCCTGTGGCCAATACCATACAACTCTGTGAAGGAAAATTCAGTGCTGGCCCCAAGAAGGAACTGATTGGACTGAGATGGGGGAAATGTTCATTGCTTTCTTGCGGGTCTTTGAAAGTATTGCCCATTCAGGATCATGTCAGGACCAGCCCTGCTTTGTGAGGGGACCCTCCCCACAGATAATCATGGAGACAAATATTTATTAGGCTTTTCTATGTAAGAGTAAGATTACAGCAGTGATCCACATGTGCCTGGCCCTTTGCCAGATACTGAACAGGTAAATCCTAATAACTAGGGAATAAAAGAAGGTAAACTAGCACAGAGAACTGTCAAACCCTAGATACTGAGAGGAAGAAACCACAGATCAGTGTTTTAGTATTTTATCACTTGAGATTTAAAAACACAAGGTGGCAAGGAGGGGGTAGTACCGACCCTATAAGGAGAAAGAAACCAAAACAAAGAGAACCTACATGAGAGGAGGAAAAATTGTACAGGCTCTGTAAGAACCTCCAGTCTATGAAAAGATGGCACAGCTTCATCTACACTCAATTTCTTGTAGTACTTGAAGGTGTTCCATTGTCCTCTTACTGGTGAACTCTTTTGAATCATTAATTCATTCATTTGTTTAGCAGAGGAATCCTTTTTTACGTGTGAGTCAGGTCATACCCCTGCTCTGCACAGACCCGCCAATGATTTCATATCCCCCCAAAGTGAAATCCAAAGTCCTTACTGATGCCAACAAACTCTCAATGATCTGGACCCTGACTCCCTTCCTGTCCTGTTCACTCACATACTTACTCTCACCCTCCCAACACCCCACCCACTCCCACTGCCCAGCAGCTGCCCGGAATGCTCCTCCTCCCACAGTTTCCTCAGGACACACCCCATCTTCAGGTGTCTGCTCAAAGGTCATGGTTGATAAGAGTCCTTTCCAACCACCACCCTCTACCCTCTTTACTTTTTCTTTATGAGACTTATCGCTACCCAGTGTATATTTATTTGTTGGAATTTGAGATCTTCAAGGCCAGGGATTCTGTTCTGCTCACTGCCATGTCTAGGACCTAGAATAATATGTGACTCACACAAAGCGCTCAATAGATATTAGGTATTGAATTAGCGACCAGTAATCAACAATGGGTCTGAACACCTGTAAAAGTGGGAGGCCATCCTTCATGGCACCGAGATCCAGGGGGCATTAGGGGACTCCAGACAGAGGCACGACCACTCCTTACCTGCTTCACGCTCTGCATTAAATAACCAATGGCAAGTGCCTGCCTCATACCGACACCCCTGCCTGAAGAAGGCATATCCCCTAAGAATGTCAAGGGAAGCATGAGGCACTGACCTTTGATTTTCCAGAGAAAGCCCCGCCCATGAGCAGACCTCAACTTTCCATTCAATGCCTTTGCCTCCCGTGAGAGAGGGTCCTGAGAGAAGGTCCTGACACAGAGAACCAGCCTGGCTTCTGACTCCGTGAGATGCGGTCTCTTGCAGGTGCTGATCCCCATCTCCCTGTACGTGTCCATTGAGCTGGTGAAGCTCGGGCAAGTCTTCTTCCTGCACAACGACCTCGACCTGTACGATGAGGAGACAGATCTGTCCATCCAGTGTCGAGCCCTCAACATCACGGAGGACCTGGGCCAGATCCAGTACATCTTCTCCGACAAGACGGGGACGCTGACTGAGAACAAGATGGTGTTCCGGCGCTGCACCATCGTGGGCAGGGAGTACTCACACCAAGAAAATGGTATGAGGCCTCCCGAGGGCCCCCATCCTTCTTCCTGAAAGAATCACCTGCTCTCCTAGAGGATGGTGATTAAAGACATCATACTGGCTCCCCACAGAGGCTGTGTGGCTTGTGGAAAGTAGCTTCCTGTGTCTCTGGGGCTTCCTGGTCACAGATCAGTGCTGTTCTTGTCACCTGTGAACCTTCCTGTGTTCACAAGGCTGTCAGTGATCTGTGTGTTGCCTCCAGTCTACTTTGTCCAGTGCCATTTATTTTTTTTTAATTTATCTTTATTGTTCAGATTATTACAGTTGTTCCTCTTTTTTCTCCCATAGCTCCCCTCCTCCCAATTCCCACCCCAACCTCTGACCTTGCCCCCCCATTGTCCTCATCCATAGGTGTACAATTATTGTCCAGTCTCTTCACACATCCCCAACACCCTTAACCCCC
>PVJC01022850.1:0-26926 GCA_004026665.1 Murina feae
TGGGAACTGGGAGGAGGGGAGCTATGGGGGAAAAAAAGAGGAACAACTGTAACAATCTGAACAATAAAGATATTAAATATATATATATATATATATATATATATATATATATATATATATATGAAGCCAATTAAAACTCTCTTACCTCAAGAACATCCTATGTAATAAAAGTCTAATATGCAAATTGTCCCCTAAACTCCCCATGGCCCCCCCCACCAGCCCCAGCAGGCAGCCAGCAGCCGCTAGAGACCCTGCCTGTGACTGAATTTCATGCACTGGGCCTCTAGTAGCAAATAAGAGCATTAAGGATGTTAAGCCAATTTTTTGTCCATTTCACCATCTTCATTGAGAACCTTTGTAATACACCAGTCTCTCTGTGATTTATCACATTCACACTAAGGAATACTTAACATCTGAGGTCTAAAAAATAGATTCTAAAGATTTTATTTTATTCATTTATTTATATTTTACATTGAATAAAATAAATACATAAACATAAACCAAATTACAGTAAACACCTACCAAAAGGTCTCTTCTAGTTGTTGGATGACACCCTGCATGGGCTCTAATCTTGTGAAAATATTATGCTTATGACATAAGTACAAACCTGAGCTTAGCAATGAACTCTTGACTCACTTAGGTGATTTCTAACAACTTCATGCCCACACAGACATGTAGCCTGGAAGTGATAAGATTTCTCCTCCTACCCATGACAGGGAACCAGACATATGCAAAAACAGTTGCTATATCTATGAGAAAACCTACCTTTTCAAAGACTATCTATCCTATATAATAAAAACCTAATATGCTAATTAGAATGGATGGCAGAACAACTTCTGGAATGACCAGTGGGTGAAGCTGCAGGGCTGTGAGGCAGCCAGGGCCACAGGCGACCAAGGCTGTGAGGGCTGAACCCCTTGCACGAATTTGTGCATCAGGCCTCTACTATATACACAAAAGCCTAAGCGACTGTTATGACCAAACAACTGGAACTACCGAACAACCAGTCGACCAATCACTATGACACGCACTGACCACCAGAGGGCAGATGCTCAACACAGGAGCTGCCCCCTGATGGTCAGTACGCTCCAACAGGGGTAGCGCCACTCAGCCAGAAGCCAGACTTATGGCTGAAAAGCACAGCAGCGGCAGGAGCCTCTCCCGACTCCACAGGCAGCGCCACCTAGCAGTGATGGCAGGTGCAGCAGGCCGGGATGAGTGTGAGCGGCACACTGTCCCAACCCAGCTCAGGCTTCTCCCTGGCCACCTGCCACTTGGTGTACTGCTACATCCTCTGAGGGCTCCCGATTGTAAGAAGGCTCAGGCCAGGATGAGCCCCACCCCCTTCACCCTGCCCACGCCATGCATAAGTCCATGCACTGGGCTTCTAGTTTTAAAAATGAAGACACATAATGCCAGTGAGAGACTGGGTGATAATGGAGTGTGATAAGCCACAGGAAAACCATATTGGGTAATCAATCTGCACTTGACCTTATTTTATTCTTCATTAAAATAAAACCAATTGCAAGATATAAGCTTGCCCCACAAATTTTTGCTTCTGTATTTGTTAACTAATGAAAAAAAAACACAACATTCTAGTAATATCTTCTTCAGCATAAGTGAAGAATTATATAATATGTGTATGAATGATTTTATTCTTTTGTTTTGTTTTTAAATCTTTATTGTTCAGATTATTACAGTTGTTCCTTTCCCCACCCCATACCTCCCCTCCTCTTAGTTCCCACTCCACTCTCTGTCCTTACCTCCGCCTCCGCTGTTCTCATCCATAGGTATATGATTATTGTCCAGTCTCTTCCCGCACCCCAACACCATTTTTCCTTTGAAAATTGTCAGTCCAATCCCTTTCTATGCCTCCGATTCTATTCTATTCAACGATTTATTCTGTTCATCATTTGTTTTTTTATTCACTTGATTTTTAGATTCACTTGTTGATAGATATGTATTTGTTGTTCATAATTTTTATCTTTACTTTTTCTTCTTCCTTTTCTCAAAGGATATCTTTCAGCATTTCATATAATACTGGTTGGGTGGTGATGAACTCCTTTAGCTTTTTTTGTCTGTGAAGCTCTTTATCTGACCCTCAATTCTGAATGATAGCTTTGCTGGGTAAAGTAATCTTGGCTGTAGGTTCTTGCTATTCATCACTTTGAATATTTCTTGTCACTCCCTTCTGGCCTGCAAAGTTTCTGTTGAGAAATGGGCTGACAAACGTTATGGGTTCCCCCTTGTAGGTAACTGACTGCTTTTCTCTTGCTGCTTTTAAAATTCTCTCCTTGTCTTTTGCTCTTGGCATTTTAATTATGATGTGTCTTGGTGTGGTCCACTTTGGATTCCTTTTATTTGGGATTCTCTGTGCTTCCTGGACTTGGAAGTCTATTTCTTTTACCAGGTAGAGGAAGTTTTCTGACATTATTTCTTCAAATAGGTTTTCAATATCTTGCTCTCTCTCTTCTTCTGGCACCCCTATAATTCTGATGTTGGTACGCTTGAAGTTGTCCAAGAGGCTCCTTACACTGTCTTCATATTTTTGGATTCTTTTTCTTTTTGCTTATCCATTTGGGTATTTTTTGCTTCTTTGCATTTCAATTCTTTGACTTGATTCTTGCGTTCCTCTAATCTGCTGTTGGATCTCTGTATAATATTCTTTATTTCAGTCAGTGTATGCTTAATTTCTAGTTGGTCCTTTTTCATATCTTCGAGGGTCTCATTAGATTTATTGAGGGTCTCACTAAATTTATCGGTGGTTTCTAGAAAATTCTTGAAAAACAGAAAAACCATGGTTTTGAACTCTATATCCAGTCATTTGCTTTCCTCTATTTCTGTCATTTGTTCTCCATTTCTTTGTCTCTGCATTTTGGCTGCTTCCCTCGGTTGATAGAGTGGCTTTCTGTGTTAGGTGATCACTGAGAAGAAATGACCTCCAAGCCACTTGGTTATGTGAATCAGCTGTGTCTACAGTGGGAGAACTTCTGCACTGGAGACACCCTTATGGGGCAAGAGTTGTTTCAGTGGGGCTTTGTTACAAGAACCCTGGGTATGCTGGCACTTGTATCTCCAAGGAGGTGCTATTTTTAGCTTCTGCCTGGGGCTTCCTAGTCTTTTATATGCAAAAGCCTCTGCAGGCAACTTGGGTGGGGCGGAGTCTCGGGGAGTCTACAGGGCAGAGCAACCAGCTATGGCCAATTCTCAGCCCTTCCCTAAGAGGCACTGGGACTCAGGTCGCTCTCGAGTTTCTCCTGGTCCAGCTCCTCCCCATATGGTTCTGAATCCTCAGAAACTCACCTGGAACTGGAGTTCAGAGCTGTTGGGAGCTTGTGCTTCCCTCCGGTATGAAATGCTGCCTGCCCTTTCCGTGAGCCTTTTCCGCAGCCCCTTCATGCGTGCCTCTCTACTGCTGCGCTTTATTTCCACACCTCCTCTGAGTCTCAGTCTCTTTCTAGTTGTAGAATTTCCACTCAGCCAGCCTTCCTGTGGGTCTGGGTCATGTTCGTTTTTTATTTTCATTGTTGTTTTAAAATAATTGTGCACGGCCGCAATTCTGGTGTTCACCTATGCCGCCATCTTGGTTTTCCTGATTTTATTCTTATATTATATCTTCCCAGTCCAATAGATTGAAGTACGCAAGTAGTAAAATAATGCATTTTATTTTGGAAAATTGTTTCAATTTAGAATTCTTTTCACTGGTAACACAAATGTAACTGCACTCTGAACAGATTAACTGAACACCTCCAATTTATCTGCAGGGCAAGGCTTGAAGAGGCTTATGGACAAAAGGACAAGAAAGACAGCAAGGTGAGTTAGAGGGTGGAAGGGACAAAGCTAATTGCCTAACTCCCAAAAAGCAGTATTCCTTAAAACAACTGCTTTATTGCCTAACATTTCTTTTGCAAATTCCTAGCACATGGCTAGCATGTAGTAAATGCTAAGAGTTTCTGTTGTTCTTTTTGTTTTGTTTCTGTCTTCATTACTCTCTGTCAAGAAAGGGCCTAATAAGAAAATTAAAGGACCATGAGTCAGAGGTGGTCCTGAGTCTGCATTTCCCTGGGGCTGGCCTTTTATTCTCATTTTTAACAAACTCTGTTTCCAGCCCTTAACTCACTATTTACTGATCTCTCCCAATGGGTCACAGGTAACAGGCTCAAGATACTACTGCCTTTTACTTGCACTGTGGAAAGTACTGGAAGATGCCCTGTCAATTAATTAGCAGCTTAATTAGAATGAAGTCATGTAATTAAGCATCTCATTTCAAATTAGCTATCAATGTTTACCAGCTCACAGGGATGAGACTTTGAAGGGGCCTCCATCCAGACCTTGTAGATTTTGACAGTAAGTCAATGTTTTCCCTTCTTTTTTCTAGTTAGAAATTCGGGATTTTAATGAAGTCCAAAAACAAATTCCACAAACCAGTCAGATACCAGTTTATTTACATTTTGTAGGATGTGGTTACCTCCAAAAGAACACATCCTTCCTTTGGACAAATCTATTTACTAGGTCCCCAAAGAATTGATTTGCCTGCTAAAGGTGAATGTCAAAATATATTTTTATATATTCAGTTTTTGTAAAATATCACAAGGATTATATATTTTTTAATATGTTAAAAATCTATTGCTAACATACATAAATAAAAATTTTAATTTGTTCTATGATTAAGACTGTGGGCTGCTTTTAGTACCTTTCAAGTGTTATAAAGCTTTTCCCTGTCACAGTGGATAGGGCTAATTTTCCCCAGTACCAACTCTACATCTTCCTTTAAAATGAAACCACTTCCTCCATGACAAAGTTTTAGCCTGGCCATTTGGCCAACTCCATACCAATGGAACTATAAGTAGTTGGAAGGATGCATGCAATTTTCACACCATTTTCTTAAAAGCCCATTGCTTGTGCTTTTTATGTTTCTCTCTTACAAAAAGTGAATGTTGTTCCCAGGATCCAATATCGATCCTGTGGGTGAGGAAAACGTCTTGGGAAACAATAGGGCAACCACATGGAAGGAAAGCTTAGAAAACCTTATAGTACAAATAGTCATCTTTTATATATTATATAGAATTATAATACACACACACACACACACACACACACACACTAGTGGCCCAGTGCTTGAAATTTGTGCACATTAAAAGGGAATTAATTAGAGGAAATATTTTTATATTGCTATCTGCCCTTTCTCTATAATAGAAGTGCCAGAGATGAAAAAAATTAGTAAAATGTATATAAAAATATCCCTCCTGTCAGAGTCTGGGGGTTCCACAGGACCTAGAGTCAAGTCTCTGTCCATCAGCTGCACACACTTTGAAAATGCAGGAGACCCAAATCCAGCCATCCCCACCCCCATTATGCCCCTCCGGGTGGGAGCACAGCCTCAGGTCCCCTGTCAAGCCCTGTCAGGTGAGGGGCATGACCTGTAGTCCCTGTCAAGCCCTGCTGGGCAAGGGGCACAGCCTGAGGTCTCCCAGCCCAGCACCCAGGTGGGAGGTGCAGCCTGAGGTCCCTAATGTTCAATGTTATGGCATCCTGGCTAATTTGCATATTCCTCTATTATATAAATAGATAATTAAATGAATACTGCCTTATGTTTTGGAAAACACCTTATTTTTCATTAAAATTGTTATTAATATAGCATGCAATATTTTAAATTTTTTAATTAGGCAATAATTTTGTTTTCTTATTTTAATTTTTAATATTATAAACACTGATAGATATGGCTCACTGAAACAAGAGTTCTTGGGGAGTGTTCAATAGTTGCTATGAATGCAAAGGGTTCCTGAGACCAAATGCTTGAGATCCACTAGCTTAGAATATATTACCAATAATATACACACCCAAAATACTTATTTCAAATCTTGTGGTTACACTCACTCATCACATAAATTTTTAAATTTGGGTGCTAATGGATTTATCAGAAACTCAAATACTCTTTTACCCATCAAGAGTATTTTAAAATTTATTTTAGAAACAAAATAGTGTACATAATGTTTCATTAGTAACCTTTACTTACATTTTTTATTAAGTAATTCATATAACTGCAGCTCTTTGTAGAAAAATAAGTAGGTTATTTTTTTAGTGTTTCTTTAGTTAAAACAACAAGAACAACAAAATTGGGAGGCCTTGTTAGTTTGTGAGATATGTAGTATGCAAAACATTAAAATATAAAACTGAAAAATACTAGTAAAATAAATAGCAAACAGTAAATGATGGCTGATATATATATTCTTGGTACTGAGCTATCTTATTTAATCCTCTCAACTGTCCTGCTCAGTAGACTATTACCATCATTGTTCAGACAAGGAAAGGTGAGGCTGTGCTCTTTAGTACCTTGTCCAAACTAGTAAGCAGAAGGATGCAGATCTTAAGTCCTGGAAAAAGGATGGAACTTAGGCTTCTCTGATTTTAGAGCATGTGTGTGTGTGTGTGTGTGTGTGTGTGTGTGTGTGTATGCACGCGTGCGTGCAGTTCACAGGGATGGAGTTTTTGTGTTGTCAGACACATGCATCTTCTAAGCTGCTATGTCGTTCCACTAAGGAGAGCGAATCCAGGTCAGCAACTGTGCCGCCGGCTGTGAAACAGGTCAGGGGAAGCAGGAATCACTGAGCCTGGGAAATTACCCCGGGAACCGGGGAACACCACATTGCTGCTCTCAGCTGTGGACAGAATTGAACTAGTCCTGCAAAGTGCAGAAGGTGCAGGCAACCCCACAGTACTCAGCTCAGACCAAAGACCACCCAAGAGAGGGGAGACACTGTGACAGCAAGGATGGATTCAGTGTGCTTTCAGGGCCCGTGCTTTGTGTGGGCCAGCCTGTGTGTCTGGGTGTAGACAGAGAGGTGCAGGGAGCATCAAGCATGTTTTTGTCTCGCTTCTCAGCAGGTGGGAATCGATATGCCAACCACTTCGGCCAGATCTCAGTAAGCCAGAAGGAGTCCTTGGGTAGGCACACATAGGCTCCCTGGGGGGGCAGCTGAGAAAGGGGAGTGCCCTCGAAGGATGAAGACACTGGAAGTAACTAAAAGTCCGCATTTGGTATAAGATTGCATCTCCCAATGCACATTCTGCATGAGAAACTCGAGAAATGGGTCCTGAGGCCAAATATATCTGGGAAGTCCTGTGTGGAACAGCCAAACTTGGAGAAGCACATGAATACATTAAAAACTGTGAGAATCAGGACAGGAAAAATACGTGCTTGTGTTGGCTTAATCCAGAGTTTTCCAAGTTGGAGGCAGACATGATGTCTAATGTACATATTTTAGATCAGTCAGATGAAATAGTATGGGTGCTCTGGGCTAAAAGGAAGTAAACTGACCTAAACGTGGAAAATCCTTAATCTCTCTGGACCTCAGATTTCTCATGGAGAAAATGGGCATAACAGCAATTACAAAGAGAGTTGTTATAATTAAATGAAACAATATATAAAAAGTACAGTACTTTTTTTAGGTGTGCAATAAAAAGCTATCCCCCTTGCAAACATGCGCTTAAGTCTATGGTGCAGTGTTTTCCTTGCATGAGAGTTATACCCTGGTAGAGGTAGTTATCCAAATAACTGAGCAACCCCCTTCATTAAGTGCCTGGTGTTGTATGGCCGAGACAGCAATGGATAAGACCCAGTGTCTGTTCTTTGTGTACTCACACTTTATTAGAGAGAAAGATGTGAGAACAGCTAACGCTCATGATGAGGGCTCGCCTGGAGATTTGTACAGAGGGTTATGGAGATGTCTGACTTCCCAGGGCAAGTCATGGAAGCCTTCAGAACTGATCTTGAAGGATGTATAGTTATTTCCCAGGAAGATCAGTAAAATAAACATTTAAGCAAAGGGGAGATTGCTAAGGGATGCTCAGAGGTGTGACATTTTCACATTTATAAGAAATGAAATAGAGAGGAAGCAATGGCTCAACCGAGAGGGTTGGTCAAGACAACACTGAAAAAGTCATTGCCTGCTACAGGGGTTGGGTCTTATCTTAGGCCACTCTTCAGCCATTAAAGAGTTAATAGGATGATAAGATCACATTTACATTTCAGAGTGATGAGAAGGCTTATGGAGGGAGTGAAACTGGAAGCAAGAGGCCAGTTGGAAGGCAATGATCTCTGCTTGCCTCTCCTCACCTGGTGAGGCCATGGAGCAGGGCAGTGCTCAGCAGAGAGGACAGCAGGAGGTGATGGAGAGGAAGGCAATGCAGAGGAATATCTTCATGTTTTAAACGTCAGGGAAGGGAAGAATAGATAGGAAAGAAAAAAAAACCTAGGTGCGTGTTAAGATAATTAACTAATGATCAGGAAAAAACATAGAAGACCAGAGTTTAGGAAAATATATGGGGAGAGATCATCCTGTTTAAAGTTTTCAAATTGAAATTACAATCTGTAGGTTTTAAGATGACTGCAAGTATAATGAAACTAGAAGCACAGGTCTTGTGTTTGGAATACTAGGAAGGACTGCAGGTGTGGCATTGAGTGTGATCCCTTGAAGAGGCCTTGGTGCACAATGAGGGTGCAGAGGGCTCCACAGCCTCCCAGAGCAGCTGGAGGTTGCAAAATGCAAGGCAAGGTAACAATAAAGTGGAGGTTCTGCCCTCAGAAGGATTATAATTCAGGCGGGGAGACAAAATTGATCTATCATACAGGAATGAAGGAAACATTAAGTACTAAACTGTGACACTTACAGCTGCAAGAGTATGCAGAATACTTTCTAAGTCCTGAAATGAAAATGGGATCTCAAAAAATTTGGATTTCTAAACCAAAGGGAACAGAAGACATGAAAATCTCATTTTCAAGGGCACAGGGCCAGCCAGATATTCCTAATGACATTATTAAAGGAGGGTAGAAAGAGGCAAGATAGGGGTAGCGATGGGCAATAGAGAAAATCCTGACATGAAGAGGATACAAGGTAAAGTTAAACAGCTGGAAAGAGGTAAGGATAAAGGGAGAATAGTGAGAGCCGTTTGGGATTAATGTGATGCAATAGTTACACTGGACACAACAAGTAGGAGGGGCTCAATAAACCTTGTTCTTTTTTAGTTCTTGAAGCACTTCTTGTATTCAGTTATGATGTGCCACAAATGGTCATTCTGAAGAATGTGGAGCATTCAAGGCGCACCTTGCAAGGTGAGTGCCAGGTAAGCAAGGTTTTTGCTGAAATATCCCAGGTAAAACATGACAAACTAGGTTGTGTTAACTAAACATAAAAAATACTTTGAAACAATAAGACTGCAAAGAAGTCCAAGTATAACAGACAAAGGAAAAGGAAGAGTAAACAAAGACTCCAAGTAGGAAGAACAGCTTTGTGGGACTCAGTAGAAAATGCAAATACAGTTAATCAGAGGTCAAAAGACTTCAGTGAGCTGTGCATGAGGTGTGTGGGGGGAGGGGTTTGTCTTTGAGCATCAAGTGCACATGCTGAGTACTTGTCCCTATGTGGACCTAAGTGTTGATCTTGGCGTGCTTGTCTGCCTTTGACTCTGGGTCTCTCTTTGCATGCTTGTGTGTGAGTGTGCGCGCGCGCGCTCGCGCACGCACATGTAAGTGTCCACAAAGATGCACTCCTGTGCCTCGATGTGTTTGATGTGTTTATATAAGAGTCTCCAAGTCTCTGGGCACCTATGTACATGAGCCTTCATCTTGCTTTCGTGTGACCTGGCAGCTGTCACTCTTGTGTCACTGTATCATTTGGCCAGTGTGCTTCTACTCGTGCGCGCATGTCTCTGCTACGTGACTGTGCTGGTTTGCTTGAATAACAAGTGTGTTTTATGGGCTCACGTATACAGTCTGTACTATACGTGTGTTTGTGTACCCATGCACATTTTCTAGCTTTCCCGAGGCATGCTGGTTGGTGTGGTCCACAGCTAATGGAAAACTGCCAAACAGTCCTGGATGACAAATGGGAAAAGCCCCTATTGCATCTGACTCCACTGGCCTTTTCACTTTTAATAGAAAATTGATCTTATCTTTTTCAGCCCATTTCGCTACATATCAATGTGCAGATGCAAATATTTCCCTGCCACTAACATAAAGCCTGTATCCACTGAAGTAAGCTTTTGTGTAAACAGAACCTGAATTCCTTTTCTTTTCATGATAATGGTGGTGAAAATCAAGCAAAACAGCTCTTGACCATAAAATGTAATTTGGCTCAGAAGTCAGCCCAGCCTACAGATTTTCCTGCATGGAGAACTTCATGTGAGGGGCCTGTGGTGAAACTCCCTGTGGGTTGTGATAAATCCCAGAAGCACTAGAGAGGGCTACAACTTCAGTTTTTACCCTGCACCGGGATGAATTAATTACTGCTGCAGGCTGATGGAGAAGAAAACAGGAGGAGAGGCCCACACCCAGCCTGGCTCTGGAGTGTGTGGTTCACGGATCAGTGAGAAGGACCAAGCGGACATTTGTGTTTGGATCTCATAGGAAGCTGGAATTGGAAGGCCTGCCGTTTGCATGACGGTGTGAACCCATGCAAGAGAACAGCCACGCATACAGTGGAATGCTTCTATGCCTATCACCATGGGAGACAACCCCTACTGTCAGGTGTAAGGGAGCAGAATCCCACTGAATGTTAGTGGCAGCCTGAGGATCACCATGTGGGATCCTGGAGCCTCGCAGCTGAGATCAATCCCAGGTCTGATCCTTGTTACTTTCAGGTTGATGAGCTACTTTCCCCAATGCCATCGTCTCCATGTTGGAGGTTCCTTGTCCATATTAAAAGTTAATCAAATATGGGTAGAAATGAGCCTTCCTTCGATATAAAGTTAAAGTTCAAGCAGCCCTAACACCTATCAAAAAATTTCCCCATAATTAAAGCTTTCTTGTTCAACTGAGCTGGCCACATGAACACACTTGGATTTTAAACTCTTTATGGTAGGGTGTTTTTCCCAATTTCACACACAAAATGGTGTCTAATTTTTTTTATTTTTATAGAGAGAGGGAGAGAGAAACAATGAACAGTTGCTTCCTACAAGTACCTCAACCAGGGATCAAACTCAAAACCTGGGTGTGTATCCTGACTGGGAATCAAACCTGTGACCTTTCAGTGTACAGGACAATACTCAACCAACTGAGCCACACCAGCCAACGATGTATCTATTAATAAAAGAAAAAGGGGGTCATTTGGTGCAGGAGTCCTGGAATCCTGTTCCTTAACTTTAATTCAGATGGAGTGCAGCAGAGAAAAGCACACCTGGGTTTCACTTCCCCACAAAGACACTCCATGCCAGCTGTTCAGAGCACACCTGGAACCCCCATCGGTGCCTGCCCACTAATGTGAGACAGAGTACTTCCACCCACATGCTGGGAAGATATGTCACAGGACATCTACTTCCCAATATCCATTTCCCCTGTATTTCATAAAAACACATCCTGACACTTTAGCTGTTCGCATTGCTGAGTGCTACATGTCTCATGTCTCACCATTCCTCATAACCAGATGTGGCTACCAAGTTCACATATTAAGGTGCAGAAAGACATTTTATAGTGCTATTCCTGGAGTCCTCCTAAAAGTTCCTCCTTTTCTCCATCCTGCCTGCTGCATGGAATATAGATACAGTGGCTGGGACATCAGCAGCTGCTTTGAATCATGAAGAGATTGTATTGTTATAAGCAAGGAGGACTTAGAGACAAGGGCGACATTCCTGTGCTCCTGGAACTTCGAAGCAACTACGAGCCCTGAGACACCTCCACCTGCTTTTGTATGGAAGAATATTTTCTATTTTGCCTCAGCCACTATATTTTTAATTGTACAACTTGCATCTGAGCTTGATCTGTCCTGATACAACTAATAATGTGCTCCTTCTCTCAGAGGTTGCAACAGAAATGCTTCCCCCTTCCATTCAGGACACAATGCCTTTCTAGACAGCAACGATGAAAAGACATTGAAGCCAGGGGAGCTGTGCAGAGCTTCCTCTGTGCTGCCAGGGGAGACGGCGCTCTCTTTGTGTCTTGTAAGATGTGATGTGTTGGCAGGAAACAAGGTGAGGCTGTGAGGCCAAGAGGAGAAAAAACTGGATAGTACAGGATCTACTTCACCTTTAAAAATATCAGTGGAGCCCTGACCGGTTTGGCTCAGTGGATAGAACGTCTGTCTGCGGACTGAAGGGTCCCAGGTTCGACTCTGGTCAAGGGCATGTGCCTTGGTTGCAGGCACAACCCCAGGAGGGGTTGTGCAGGAGGCAGCTGATCAATGTTTCTCTCTCATGGATGTTTCTGGTTCTCTATCCCTCTCCCTTCCTCTCTGTAAAAAAAAAAAATCAATAAAATATATTAAAAAATATCAGTGGACCAAGCAATTTGGGGGGCAAGGGACTGGCTTACTACTTGATGTCTCTCTAATTTCTGCATTATTTTCATTTACCCATACAATGGGGCTTTTATTTTTAATACCTGATGCCAAGTACATTGATGCAATGGTACCAGGAGGCTGGATGAGAATGAAAAGAAAATGGGAGGGGAAAAATTAAATGAAACAGAGATAATTACAATAATGAAACCATAAATACCTATTATCATCAATATCTTTGATTACCTATACTTAAAGACAAATGACCTCGGACTGTGTAAAAAAAATAAATACACATAATTCACATTAAAACACAGCATTAAAATTCAAGGAATGATGTTGGACTAACTTTTAGTTAGACTATAACATGATTTCACCCAAGTTCTGAATGAAGTACTGAGGCTGAGAAAAATATGAAAACTCACAGCCCTATAAAAATGGAGGCTGGGAATCTAATGAGAACAATGGAAAAGCTGACTGTCTTCGTAGTGCCGGTAGTTATCAGTCGCTTAGTACCGTTTACTCTGAACAATGTGAAAGTGAGTGGTGCCAACCCACTGCACAGCTGAAAATCCACATATAACATTTGACTCTCCCAACACTTAAGCTGACCCTCAGTAACCACAGGGGATTGGTCTCAGACTCCAGGTAGACACCAAAATCAGTGAATGCTCAAGTCTCCCATATAAAAGGGCTTAGATCAATGCACCCAGTAGACCTCCAGATCCATGGGCTCCCAGCCATGAAGTTAAAGGGCCATAGGTATTTAGTGACAAAATTCTGCATATAAGCGGGCCCACAGAGTCCCACTTGTTCAAGGGGCAAGTGAATATAACTACATTACACCACACATTTTATAGGTATTACTCATTCGATCCTCACGGTAAACCTGAGATATGGGGTGTTTTATTTACCATTAGAAAGGTGAGGACACTGAGTTAGTGAAACTTTGCCCAAGGTCAAAGAGCTAATAAAGGAAACATTGAGACTTAGAATCAGGTATCTTATTGTGAAGCACAGGGACTTTATGGATAAAATAAACACTTTGGCTTGGGCATGCAGCATATTAAGTTTGATGTGATTATAGAGATAGTGCTTGAAAATATGGGCTATCATTTTAGTTTTACCACCCTACTATTCACCGACTTGTATATCAGGGGACTATTAATCTGAAAACTTGGCCACATGCCCTCTCCACCTTTCAGATAATACTCTGAGCTGAATAGTATATCTTCCCGAACCAATGCCATTTTTCTGCACAAAATAAAGGGTAGAATATTTCAGAAACAACAGGTCAGGAGTAGGTAGAGTTCCAATGGTACAATGTATCTCAGTGATTTTCAAGTGGTGTGCCGCAAGCATTTTTAAAGCATGCGATACGTGAGTATTGAGTCTGGGGCAGTGACCTCTTTTCCATTAGATTGTCAAGTAAAAACATGACAACAATCAAAACATTATAGCCCTCCAGGGTGAATCAAAATTATACCTATTTTTTGTCTGATCGGCAAAAGGTGAATTTTTGGTGTGCTACAAAATTTCAGTAATTAGTTTAAGTGTGAGTTTATGTCATGAAAAAGACTGAAAATCATTGCTCTATTTCATCATGACACAAACCCTGGCATGTGCTCAGGGCGTAATTTCGATACAGGTGAAGTATGAACTAGAAACTAACATTTGTTCATGAACCACCACAGTTTAGTCAATAATAGCATGAAGCCGTGGAGACAGAAAGAAAGCTAACATTGATAGATAAGTGGCCCTTCAAGAAAACACGTGGTAAACTTACACCTTAAAATCTGAACTGAGGCCCAGCCAGTCTCAGTAGCTCAGTGGTTGAAAGTCGACCTATAAACCAGGAGGTCAGGGTTAGATTCTGGGTCAGGGCACATTCCCAGGTTCTGGGCTCCATCCCCAGTGTGTATTTGTGTGTATTTGTGTGTGTATGTGGGGAGGGTAAGGAAGGGGTGCAGGAGGCAGCCAATCATTGATATTTCCAAATTTCTTTCTCTCGCTCCCTTCTCTAAAATCAATAAAAATATATTTTTCAAAATCTGAACTGAGAAGGTAATTTGCTTACACACAATTAGGTAGAAGGTAGAACAAACATCAACCAAATGTTCTGCTGAAGGATCAGAAGAAAATTTGAGGAAACCACATGGGATCTTTCTTAAAGAACAAAACCACATGATTTTGAAAGAGACAGGAGAATTACTCAAGAGAGAAGTTGAAATTCAAAGCCAAGCAGGTAAAATGACAAGCAAGGTAATGAGATAAGAAAATATATCAAGGAAGATACAAATCATGAAGTCAGAATTCACAGTGGAAAATGTGTAAGCAGAATTAATTCTATAGAAGTGTAAATCAGTTATTAGAAATAAAAGCTTGAGACTTACTTTCAGGATTCGGAAGGAAAGTTAAAAACAAAGAGATGCAACTATGAGAAAATATATATGTAAAGAAGGATAAGTATGGAACTCTTAAATACATATAATTGTTATTTCTGAACAAAAGACCACATTTAAAAAACAAACAAACACATGGCAAAATAATTAAGATATACTAAAAGAAAGCCATAAATAATAAGGATTATTTTGCAAATTAAAAGAGATTTTAACATTCCCAACAACTGCAAAGAAATAATGACACAACCTATGTACCTCTAGCCGACATTTTAAAATAAGAATAAAAGAACCATACAGGTATAAATAAAGATACAAATAATAAGCTGTCAGAAAGCTTTACACACAGCTTCATTGCTCTATTCACATGATGCTTAGAAAGATCTATGCAGATATGCAGCAATTATTAAGATGGCAAGCTGAGCATAGCATTCAGTTCTACTTCTTTATGAAAGTTCAATAAAATTATGTCCAACAAAGGAATTTGAGGAAGGCATGAATTCACAAGAACAGAGGACATAGCAACCACACAAAGCAATGGACTATTGGATGCTGGAAAGCTGAGGGAGTAATACAACTGATTCAACTGGCCAGAAAAAGCAATTGATAAAAAACTCAATTTACATTAAAAACTTCCCCAAACTGAAGAAATGGCAGAAGTAATGCCTGTGAGATTGGATGTAAAAAGCAAATTTAAAAATAGAGGACTTGTTAATGTAGTTAAAAAACAATCGGGTCCCTCTGGTGCTCCAGCACATTCCAGAGTTGGGTTACTCACTTCCTACCATTCGGGAAGCAGATGTGAGCTTGAGTCCCCAGGGAGGGGAAATGGCCACAGGACTGCATGGCTCACAAGTTGAAATTGTCAACTAGGATCATCATTCTGAGTTATCTGACTGGGTGAGGTTGATGTAGCATTCCAAAAACTAGAGAATGAAACGAAGGTTAAATATTAATAGTGGCCTCATTCTCCCTCACCTATATCTCCATCTTCTGACAATCAGGAATATTCCACCACTAGAGGAGAGTGGAAGATTTTTTTTTCTTGGTGACTCTGACTACCTCACAGGAATGAAAAACCTCATGAGATCTCCCAGGATTCTGACCAAAGCAGATTCTGACCAAAAGGCCTGCAAATAGGTTTCGGGCACATCACTCTGAAATCTAAGCAGATTCCAAATATCGACAAACACCTGAGGGAGCCATGTTATAAGAAAACCAGGGACTCATATAGAAAGAAAACAATTAGAAGAATCAGGCTGCAAAAGGGAAGAAATTTTTAATAACTAACATCGAAGCCCTCTGAAGCAAATGAAAACATCTAAATGTCCAAGTACTTGCTCTGGAAATAAGCACAGGTAGCTATGTCTGCATGTGGGAGACAACTATATAATTGAGATTCTCTGCATTCGCCTCTGTGTACAGTACAATGCAGAATAAACAATAAAATTGTTTTGAAACTTGAAACGTATTCATATTTTTTTTAAATTTGATAGTAAACACAGCAGTTATAATTGAATTCCCTGTAATGTGGACCACTCCCTCATTGTCCTCTCTGTGAATGCCATTGCCACTATGTCACGTTCAGTGTTAAATAATATTATTTGTTATGATTAAGAAAGTCATGTCTCAGGAGTGGGGAATAATTAGTTTTGCAGTCCAGCCTAACAAGTCATACACACAAGAATATAAAGGATCAAACATTTTCCAAGTAAATTAACTGTCCCCCAGAATAAATATAAAAATTATTTATAGGAATCAAATACCATCCTGCTACAAACAAGTAAAATTCATAATGTCTGGTATCCAATAAAAAATTTACTGGGAATGCAAAAAAGCCAGAAAATATGACCCACAATAAAGAGAAACATCACCTTTGAAAAAATAACAGTTGAAGGTTTTCCTAATTCGATAAAACTATAAATATACAGGTCCAAGAAGCACAAGGAATCCAAGCTCAACAATAAATAAATAAGTAAATAAATATATATCAAGGACCAGCATAATCAATGTTCTTAAAATTGGCACTGAAGAGAAACCTTACAAGGAGACAGAAATAGCAAATACATTTCATACACATGAACAAAGGTATGAATGAGTAAACTTCTCATCACAAACAATGGAAGCAAGAAGTCACTTTAATAACATACATAAAGTATCATGGCTGAGGCAGGGTGTAGGTGCAGTGTAAAACTTTCTTAGCAAAAATATCTGTCCATAAAGAGGGTGAAATAAGACTATTTCAGACACACTAAATATGAAAGAATTCATCACCAGCAGGCCCACACAGCTTAAAATATTAAAGGAGGTCCTTTAGACAGAAGGAAACTAACAACACCAGATACAATTCTGGATTGGAATGAATAAAGACCCCAGAAATGGTAATGACAAGGGTAAATATATAAATTTTATCTTAATTTTTGAATATGTTTAAAAGGTTCTTGAGTATTTAAACAAAAATGGATGGAGCATCAGTCTGAGGACTGAAGGGTCCCAGGTTCGATTCCAGTCAAGGGCACATGCCTGGGTTGAGGGCTCCATCCCCAGTAGGGGGCATGTGGAAGGTAGCCAGTAGCTGATTCTCTCTCATCTTTGATGATGTTTCTATCTCTCCCTCTTCCTTTCTCTCTGAAATCAATAAAATACATATTTAAAAACAAAACAAAAAATGCAGTGTGTAGTTCATAACATAAGTAAAATGTAAATGTATGTCAACAATAGCACTGGTCAGGGGGGGAGAAAGGAAAGCCAGCATTGAAAGTTCTCCTGCTTCCTGTGAAGTGGAATAAAGCAGTTAAAGGTAGACTGCGATAAATTGAAACATCACTAACATAACGAAGAAGGGGTTCATACCAAATAAACCAATGAAGGAGATAATATGGAATCACAAATATTCCATTAATACAAAAGTGGGCAGAAAAAGAACAGTGAACAGATGGGTCAAATAAAACAAATAGCAAGAGAACAAGTAACAAGATGATGTTATAATTGTAAAATGGTGACTTGATGTACTTAAGTTTGCATAGTTATTTATTTGTGTCTGTTTGAAATGTTGAGATTTCTTTCAATTTGCAAAGATATTCACTACTTGTTCAACTGTTATTTTCCTTTAGAATATCTTAAAATAGGCTAAATTAGCAACATGATATATTAATCTCTTCTACACATTCAACCTACAACCCCCTCAAAAGAAAAGAAATTAATCAATGTAATTAAGAGATAAACAGACTGGAAGGGGATATTAATATATTTATAATAAGTAAACATTTTAATATCCCTTACATGTTGAAGTTTCCAAAACAAACTGATCCACAGTAGAAAAATGAGCAGCAAGTATGACTGAATATTTACAAAGCAATAACAAATACTTGGTGAAAGTATGAAAAATGTCAACCATTCCCTAATTTTACAAATGTAAATTAAAATAAACTATTTTGCCTATCAAATTGAAATTATTATAAATGACACTATTCAGTTTTGCCAAAGCAAAAGAAAAAAGTCACCTTATAATCCTAAAGAAACTAATCAATTTGCAAATAAGTAATTACTGAGCACCTATAGGTGCCAGAAATGAAGGGGCATTGTATTTTTTAATCAAAATTCTTAAAATCATTCATACCTTTTCTCCAGTACTTCTACTGATTGGAATCTAGCCTATGTGGAAAAAAGGTAAACCTGTAAAGATTAAATTGGTAAGCTACCACATTTTTAAATCAACAAAATATAATGAATAACATAAATGTAGAGAATTAGTTAGCAAATTGGGACATTCATACAATGAAATGCAATGCAGTCTCTAAAATTATTTTGTAAAGAAACAGCCAGTGAACTCTTGTATATTTTGTTGTTTGTCAAGAGAACAATTTAGAAGCATTCAAATAATGTCAATCAGATGAATGTGTAGCTATTTGAAGAGAGTCAGGGAGGCAGACCTCGAACCCCCATCTGCTAAGACCCAGCTCATTGCATATATCGTGGGAAAATAAGTATTACTTGCACATAATGAATGAAAAATTATGGATTTTTGTATACACACAGATACACATACATACTCATCCTACAACCCCCTCAAAAGGAAAGAAACTGTCAATGTAATTAAGAGGTAAATAAACTAGAAAGGAACATTAATATATTTATGATAAGTAAACATTTTGTATATACATATTACACATACATTTTAAAACATAAACATGTTATATGGCATGTAATCAGGCATTAGAAACTGAGATACACACACACACACACACATACACACTAGGGGCCCGGTGCATGAAATTCGTGCACTGGGGCGGGGGGTGGGGGTCCTCACCCTAGCCTGCCCCCTTTCACATATTGGGAGCCCTCAGGGGTGTTCTATTGATGGCTTAGGCCTGCTCCCTGATCCCCTTGGGGAGTGGGCCTAAACCACATGTCTGGCTCTCTTTGTGGGAGGCCACCAGGCTAATCAGGGGAAGCCACTAGTGCGATCACCCCACTGCTGCAGCCACTGCCAGTCACCACAGCCACCAAGGTATTTTCATCAACACTGACGGACTCCAGTCCCTTCACCATGAAAAAATGACAACTTTCTTTAGGCATTTTCAAGATGTGTCTTTCATAGGATATGACATTTCTTTCTTTTTTTTTTTTAAATCCTCACCTGAAGATATGTTTCCATTGATTTTTAGAGAAAGTGGAAGAGAAGGAAAAAACAGAGAGAAACATCAAAGTGAGAGGAACACTTTGATTGCTTGTCTCCTGCATGAGCCTTGTCTTGGGCTCCAGCAGGAAGAAGCCTGCAACCTAGGTACATGCCCTTGGTCAGAACTGAACCCAGACCCTGCAGTGAGCAAGCTGAGGCATTATGCACTGAGCCAAACCGGCTAGGGCAAGATATGACATTTCTTAGCCCTCCAGCAGTGGACCTTTGTTTTTTTTTCTTGAGGAGTGAGGTGGAAAAATCCTAGATCGCCTTTTTGGATTCTTATTACCCAAGTTACTAAGAATATTACCAGTGACATATGGGAGCTTAGCCAAAGAGCAGTAAGAAAAGGCATTTCCTCTGTAGTTCACTCTGATCACTGGCTCCACCCCTGCCCATGCTTACATGCTCTGGCCAAGGCTGCAGGCCAGGGCAGGGGACCCCCAAGCCCCATTGATCGCCGGCTTCACAGAGCCCAGGCCTCTGCGATCACCAGCTCTGATTCTGCCCCCTGACACTGTCGGCTCTTCCCTTGCCCCACTGGCAGCCTCTGACCAAGGCTGCAGGCCTGGGCAGGGGACCCCCAGACCCCTGCTTTGCCAGCTCCACCAGTGCCCAGGCCCCTGTGATCGCAGGCACCTACCCTGCCCCTCTAATTGCTGGCTCTGTGGACCCAGGCCCCTGCGATCTCCGGCCTTGCCCCTGCCCAGGCCTGAGGCCTCTGGCCCAGGCCTTATGCCTGGGTAGGGCACCCTCATATCCCTCCAATCACCGGCTCTGCCCCTGCTCCCTCCGATCATGGCTCCGTTTTTGCCTATGCCTGAGGCCTCTGGTCTGGGCAGGGGACCCCAACCCACTCTGATTGCCTGTTCCGTCCCTTAGGCCTCCCGCCTCCCCTGCCACATGCCTGGCTAACAGGCCTGACCACTTCAATGGAAGGGCTGAGTCAGACTGGGCACCGTCATCTTGTGGCTATTGTGGCAGCCATCTTTGTCACAAAGTGATGCCTAATTTGCATATTATTCTTTTATTAGATAGGATATATGCAAACAGAAAAAATTAGGAGAGTAAATACTATAATGACTCCTGCAGCTTCTAATACTATTTGTATTTCTACTTTTAATACATTCTATATCTGTCTTAAATCCCAATTTATCTCTTAAACTCCAAATTATTACACCCAAGTTCAAATTTAACATTTCCAAAATAAAACTCTTTAATTCCCCTTCTTTGACTCCCTTCCCCAAATTGGCTCTTCCTTGGTTTTCTCAATATGAGTAAGCAAAAATGTTTTCCTTGACTTTTTTATTTTTACCCATCACTATGATCCTTCAGCCAAGTACTGCCATCTATGCCTCTAACTCATATTCCTCATCTGACCGTTTATCTTACCAACCACTATTTGAACTCTTGATCTCTAAAATGCATTCTCCAGCCAGAGTTATTTCTCCAAAATGAGAAGTCCAATTATACAGTCACCAATGACTTACTCATCACACTTAAAATCAAAACTTCTTACCGTGCCATCAGGAGCCACCATTACCTATTTTGTGCCTGTATAACTGACCTACCACTGCCCCCATTGCCCAGGACCCTGAAAGACCCTAGGCAAGGCTGTTGGCTTTGTTCTTCCCATCTTCTCAATACCAAGGTCTATGCTCAAAGAGGCCTTCTCCGACCACTTCTGAATGAATGTGCTCTTCTCAGCCCTCACCTAACCACATACCCTATACACTGACTTATCAGGGATTTGCCCTCATTTATTGTCCTATCTGAATTCATATTTCTCATTTCCCAAGTGAATTACTGAGTGGCAATGATGACTAATCTGAAATCTAAGTCCTTACCAGTTATATTGGTTAAATATTAATAACGCTGTAGTTATATTTGGGTAGAGATTGTTATTTTCTTCTTTGTGCTTGTCTACATTATCCAAATTTAATGTAATTGATAAATATCAGTTTTCAAGCCAGAATAAAAAGTTTATATGCATAAATTTAAAGTAACAATACAAAGCTTAATCAAGTTGCACGTGAAGAAACAATATAAATGACTTGAGAATTGAAGTCATTCCTTTAGTTGGGGCAATTTTATAGTAATCTTGTTTGAGTGGAACATTAAACGGGAAATTTATTATAGAAGAAGAGAGAACCCAATGGAGGAGCTGTTGTTAATTTTGGAAGAAAGCATATAGGTTAATTAGCCCTCATGAAAGAAACAGAAAAGTGGCCTGACCCTTTTGCTGGCATGAGTGATTTCAGACTTTATGCCACAAAGGGGAGGAAGCCAAGAGCACCATAGGAATTTAACTGACAATCAATAGTCCACAGCACAAGTTCCATTTGCTATTGCCCTGCCAGCTGGTACCCACTGGGATAATAACATTTTAATAAAGTAACTGGCAAATAGAAGTGAAGCTTCATGTGGTCTAGTTTCTGGTAAAGGACTAGGGAGAGGTTTGGAGAGCTTCATAACTCAAGAACTAAGTAAGAAAGGGAAGACTATGGCTTATGTACGTAAAAGGATTAGCTTGAGTTGGTGTGCTGGAGAGAGCTTGCTAACTTTCTAATTCTCTGGGAAAAAATAAATCCCATAGTTAACTATCGATCTTGTTGTCTTGGTTCTGCTTATGGGCTTTTGATACTTGGGTGCATTCTCCTGGGTTCTTTGCGAAAGGACAGCTAACAACTTGGTGCCTTCTCCTTGTCTTTACCGTTGAAAAGGTTCACTCCGGCCAAAAAGGAATGAGGAGTATAACAAAATGATGAGAACTTTAAAAGTAAGTGCCTGACTTTTGCCACGAGAACAGCATCCTTGACTTGTCAGATGATTGACAAAATGATAGCACTTGTTCAGAAAGGGCACTGGGTACTAAAGTGGCCTGCCCTGCAATTTCCTCTTCTCCAGTAATCCAAACAAAAAGAAGAAAACTTGGTGAATGTGGGGAGTAATTTGACACTTTTCCACATATCACTTTTACTGAGGATTGTACTCATTGTCCTCAGTATCCACAGGGAATTGGTTTCAGGACCCCACTCCTACCCCCATGGATACCAAAATCTGTGTATTTTCAAGCCCCTAATATACACAGGCATTGTATTTGCCTGAAACTTAAGCACATCCTTCCATACGTGTTAATCATCCAAAGACTACTTACAACATCGAATACAGAGTGCATGTCATGGAAATAGTTGTTATAGTGAATTGTTTATGGAATAATGTCAAGGGGGGAAGAAGCCTGTGCATGTTTAAAACATATGCAACCATCATACTACATAGTGCATAACCACACAGTACACGTCAGCAACAGCATAACATTCAAAAATAATTTTAAACTATTACTTAACATTTATTAATCATAAATACTGTAATTTGCATTCTAGTATAGCAAGCATTCTTCTACACATAGAAGAAGCACACTTAATTTTTTGGATATTTCTGATTTTTAACCTAATATTGTATTATAAGCAAATCACTACGTTATTAAAAGTCTTAACAGAATGTTATATGTCAAGTATAAGTGGATTTAGAAAGTCTTTGGCCTTATTACTATTTTTGATCCGCAGTTGGTTGAAATCATGGGCAGAACCCGAAGACACTAAGGGCTAACTCTACGCAGATATAGTGGCCGTCCACCTGTCCTTCAGCAGCCATGTCTGAGCGCCCGAACCTGTCCTGGAAATCACTGTGCACATCAACTAAACTCGAACTCAGCAGATAAATGCAGAAGTCTTGAAGAACATGAATCAGTCTTTGAAAACACTGGTCTATTTTCTTTTGCTTTTAGAACAAAATCCATTCTAGTGAAATAATTTTATTTCCATTGCATTCATGATGTTTTTTCTCTCTATATTCAGTTCGTGCTGCTCACATGAGAGCTGGGCATCACTCGTAGGGGGTGATCAAGAATGATAGGTAACTTTGTCATATCAATACATTAAGTAAATTTATGTAACAATGCATGCATTGCAGTATATGAATCAAAGGAGTAATGTAGAGATTGGTTTTCCTATGGCTGACACACTCCTGGCCAAGCTTCATTATTCACTCCTACTCAGGATTTCCATCCATCAACTGGGACTAATTGCAGTTGATCCTTTTTTTCCTAGAGGGATGCTGTGGTCATTACTCTGACAGTGTGGGCCAAGGGGCTAAGGATTTAGTGACTACAAACCTGCTATTGAAAAGTAGTGAAGGATAGTTGGAAAGAGCACAGGCTTTCAATAAGACAGCCCAGGTTTCACATGCAGCAACTCCATTTACTGCCCAGTGAATTTATAAAATTCACCTGCTCTCTCTGAGCTTCAGGATCCTCACCAATAAAACTGAGAGAAAATAAGATATGTTGGGCAGGACCATATGAAAATTGTACCTAATATATGCCAAGTGATGGCCACCTGAAATATCTCTATATATCTATCTATATCTATATCTATCTATCTATCTGTCTATATATATATATATATATGCCTAATTGACCAAAAGATCAAACGACTGGTTGACCGATTGCTATGACGCCCACTGACCACCAGGGCACAGATGCGCAACACACAGGATCAGGCTCCATCCTGTCTGAATCAGGCTTGCAGGGATTGGGCTAAAACTGTCTGTCTGACATCCCCTGAGGGGTCCCAGATTGTGAGAGGGCACAGGCCAGGCCGAGGGACCCCACTGGTGCACAAATCTGTGCACTGGACCTCTAGTATAAAATAAAGCAGGGCAACTGTTTTATGTATTTTAATGAGTCACTTACCCTGTAACAAGTACTTCACTATAGAAGCCAGTTACACTGGATTACATGCCATCTTAAAGCTTGGACTCATAGCTTGCGTTAGCATATCATCCACACAAGTTCCAAGAACACTGCATCCCACACAACAGACTATTAATCCACAGTCGTGAAATGAGGGACTGATCACTGAAGGCCCATTGCTTCATATACTATTATCTCTATGTTGGTGACTCATGATTCTTTCAGCTCCAAATCCTTCCTGGATCTCTGTTCATGCACCCAGTAGATCACTAGACATCCCCAGTTGAATTCCTGATAGTATCTTTCCAGAGGGTCCACATAGAATTCTTAATTTCTTAACTCTTCCCTAGAATTGTCTCTACCAGTTTTCCTCATTCAGTAAATAAAATAGCATTCCATCTTGCATTAGAAAGAGAAATGCTTACCAATTTGAGCTCACTAATTGTGTATTAGAACGAGTGTTTTCCCCAACCCTCAAGACTCCAGATATTATACATGTTTTTAAAATTTGCTGAATAATACTTGTTCTACTTTATATTTCCTTGATCAATATGGAGTTCCATGTTCTCTCTGACCCTTTGCAAGTCTTCCAGTCCATGGAAATGCCAGTATCTGGATCAGAGACTAAAACTGTTTCTGGCTCTAACCAGTTTGGCTTAGTGGATAAAGCATCGGCATGCCAACTGAAAGGTCCCAGGTTCGATTCCGGTCAAGGGCATGTACTTTGGTTGCGGGCACATCTACAGTAGGAGGTGTGCAGGAGGCAGCTGATCGATGTTTCTCTCTCATCAATGTTTCTAACTCTCTATCCCTCTCCCTTCCTCTCTGTAAAAAATCAATAAAATATATTTTTAAAATAAAACAAAACTGTTTCTGCACTGCCACCTGCACTAACCAAGGACTGATTGAGTTTCAGTCTTTGTCCTTAAAACATTCCCTTCAATGGGCCACATTAAAACAAACAACAAAAAGCCCTGCATTTATAGCCAATAACTTGGCTGTTCCCTGAGTTATTCAAATTGATAGCAGTGTGTTCCTCACTATGGTCCCACTTCTTTTTGCTTTGGTTAAGGACACACAACAGAAAGCTACACTTTAAAAGCGTTTGCAGAGCCCATCATTCTGTTTCCAGGTGCTTTCCAATTTTTGTATCCCTGGGAAAGCATTCATTATCCTATAACTTTACTCAGGGATCTTCAGAATGTCAACTCTAGTTGCTACTCGTACTTTCTTGTGATTTTCTGTTATGCACCCCAAACTGAATTCATCTCTTGTGCAGCACCAGGGCCAGGGCATAAGGGAAGTGCATGACCATTAGATAATCACTCAGCCTGAATACTTATATGATCCTGTCATATTTAGGGGGTGAAATATGAGTTGCTATGTCATTATTTTTTAAAGCCTAATAAAATTCATGTTCCTCAACCTATGTGAATATATAGAGCTGAATTCTCGCAAGCTTTGTGAGCTCATTAAATGTTCACCTGCCCTAACCAGTTTGGCTCAGTGGATAGAGCATCGGCCTGTGGACTGAAGGGTCCCAGGTTCAATTCCGGTCAAGGGCATGTACCTTGCTTGCAGGCACATCTCCAGTAGGAGGTGTGCAGGAGGCAGCTGATTGATGTTTCTCTCTCATCGATGTTTATAACTCTCTATCCCTCTCCCTTTCTCTCTGTAAAAAATCAATAAAATATATTACAAAAAATAAATGTCCACTCAACAAAAGCAAGCAGTAAGCAACCTCATTTAGGGACCTCTAGGCTCAATTCAAATGCTGTGGAGATTTTTTAAAATATATTTTTGTTGATTTCAGAGAAGAATGGAGCGGGAGAGAGAGAGATAGAAACATCAATGGTGAGAGAGAATCATTGATTGGCTGCCTCCTGCACGCCCCCTACTGGAGATCAAGCCCACAATCAGACATGTGCCCTTGAACAGAATCAAACCCAGGACCCTTTGATCCACAGACCAACACTCTATCCACTGAACCAAACTGGCCAAGGCCAACTGTTGTTTTATTCATTAAGCCATTTCAGCACATCTCAGTGACATAAAATTTAGATTTTACCCTTCACTTAGTTTCTGGGACCTCAGACAGCACTCAAACATTTGAGTTAATCATGTGTCTTTCCCCTTTCCACTTAGAAAAGTGATTTATTTTTGCTTCTATTTTTAATAGTCTTTCCAGAAACTTAGGACAACAGCTTTCAGAAGTCAAATAACTCTGGTGTTTTTTTTTTGCCTCCTCCTTTTCTGCATCCTATCTTCAATCATAATTTATTATGCATCTACTATGTGCTGGGGATGATGCCAGGTACTACAGGGCTAACAACCTTATAAGGCATGGCTTCTATTTCTTAGGCTCTAAAAATCAGCTTAATCAGAGGCAGAAAAGTAAGACAGGCTTAAAATGCCCTGATATCTTCTATAATAAAAGCGAAACATGCAAATGTGACCATTACCACCAGCCAATCAGAGCGGCTGTATGCAAATTAACCCAGCCAAGATGGAGGCCAACAGCCAATCAGAGCGGCTGTATGCAAATTAACCCAGCCAAGATGGAGGCCAACAGCCACAGAACTAGACAAAACCAAAGGGTTCTGTTGCAACTGCCTGCCTATGCTGGCAGTTGGAAGTGGCACCGTGGCACCAGGGCACCAGGAAGTGGGAAAGCAAGGTGGCAGGCCGGGGAGCGGGTAAGAGGTGGCAGGGGGTTGGCGGCCTGCTTGGTGGGCTTCCCAGGCTATTTGCGGGTCACTGGGGAGCGGGAAAGCAAGGCTGCAGGGGCCAGGGTCCTGCTTGGCAGCTCCCCAGACCCCTTGGC
>PVJC01022851.1:0-26921 GCA_004026665.1 Murina feae
ATATATATATATATATATATATATATATATACACACTAGGGGCCCGGTGCACAAAAATTTGTGCACTCAGGGGTACTTCAGCTCAGCCTGTGCCCGCCCAACCCGCAGACTGCCACCCGAACATTGTGCCCCACCCACCCCACACCTCCCACCACCCGCTGATCCCGCCTGCCCACCCCCACACCACCCACCACTTGCCAATCGCCTGCCCACCCTGACCCCCGCACACCCTGAGCCTGCACTGCACTGGCCTCCAGGGCTGCCGGCCTCCATATTGGCTGAGTTAATTAGCATACAGCCATTCTGATTGGCTGGTGGGTGTGGCTTAGCGTCCTGAAGAATAGGTCAATTTCAGTATTATGCTTTTATTAGTTTAGATATATACACTCTAATAAAAGAGTAATATTGAAATTGACCGTTTCTTCAGGACACCTAAGCCACGCCCACCAGCCAAGCAGAGCAACTGTATGCAAATTAATCCAGCCAAGATGGAGGCTGGCAGGGCGGCTCTGCACTGGGAGCCTCTGTGGCTGGCACAGCTGTGCTGGGTGTGTCAGCTCAGTTGGGGGGTGGGGTCCGGCCTGGGGCCTCCTCGGGGCCTCCAGGAGCACCAGTCCTGGGTCCACTGCCTGGCTCCACCCCCCAGGGGCCTCCACCAGGCGTGCGGGAGAGTGGGTCCTCCACGGGGCTTGCAGGAGCAGCCATCCTGGGTCCACTGCCTGGCTCTGCCCCCTGGGGGCCTCTGCAGGGTGTGCGGTAGCGTCTGCTGCACAATGTGAGCATCCAAAGCCAGTCCGCTGCCCGGCTCCACCCCGGGTGTGTTCACTCAGCAGCAGGGCCCCACCGAGGGATCCTGCACCAGCGTCCGCCCCTGGCTCGCCACCCAACTCTGCGCCAGGTGTGTCCCCTCAGCCGTGTGGGCCCACCAGGCATGTGTGATCATGGGCCCTCCAGTGGGAAACGTCCACGCCTGCACTCACCAGCCCTGCCACCCCTCAGTGTGCGAACCCTGAAGGGGGTGTGGGCAGCCTGAAAATGGCCCTCAGCCCCTCACCCAGGCTGGCCAGGCACGCCAGCAGGTGGACATCCCCTCTCCCCCCGAGGTGTCCCAGACTGCAAGAGGGCACAGGCCGGGCTGAGGGACCCCCCCCGCCCCAGTGCACAAATTTTGTGCACCGGGCCCCTAATATATATATATATATATATATATATATATATATATATATAATACACTCTAATAAAAGAGTAATATTGAAATTGACCGTTTCTCTGGGACGCCTAAGTCACACCCACCAGCCAAACCATGCCCACCAGCCAATCAGAGCGGCTGTATGTAAATTAACCTAGCCAAGATGGAGGCCAACCACCATGGAACTAGATCAAACAGGAGGCTTCCGTTGCACCAGGAGTAAACTGTCTGCCTAGGCCGGCTGGGCCTCTCTCTGCTCAAGGCAACATAGTTGCAATTATAGAAGCCACGGAGCTGAAGCAAATAGGAGGCTTTGTTACCTGCCTAGGCCTTGGCTTAAAGCAACAGTGTTTCAATTATAGAAGATAAAGCCCAGAAACCTGATTCCAGCCAGCCTTGCCTGCCCCGCCCACCTCGAGGCCTGTGAGCCCCAGCCACCCCACCAACCCCATTGGCCCACCACCCGCCCCACCCACTCCCCCTGCCCCGTTGCCTGTGCCGCACCCGCCTCCATGGCTGTGCTGCTGGCCTCCATCTTGGCTGAGTTAATTTGCATACAGCCACTCTGATCGGCTGGTGGGCATGGCTTTGGCTGGTGGGCATGGCTTAGGCATCCTGGAGAAATGGTTAATTTCAATATTACGCTTTTATTAGAGTAGATTATTATATAGGATAGAGGCCTGGTGCATGGGTGGGGGCTGGCTGGTTTGCCCTGAAAGGTGTCCCAGATCAGGGTGGGGGTCCCACTGGAGTGCCCGGCCAGTCTGGGTGAGGGGCTGATGGCTGTTTGCAGGCTGGCCATGGCCCTCAGCAACCCAATCTTCCAGTGAGGCTGGCTGGAAGCAGGTATCTGGGATTTATTTATCTTCTATCATTGAAACATTGTTGCCTTGAGTGGAGGCCACAGCTGGCCAGGACAGGCAGGAAGCTTGGCTTCCTCCATCACCAGGGCAACCAAGCCTCCTGCTTGCTTTAGCTCTGTGGCTGCCTGCCATAATCTTGGTTGGGTTAATTTGCATATAGTCATTCTGATTGGCTGGTGGGCATGACACCAATTTGCATGTTTCTCTTTTATTAGATTATACACACACACACACACACACATATTTTAAATGCCACCACTAAAAATTTTAGATTTTCCAATAGTGATCCACATTTCTGGCTCTTCTGACACCAGGACTGCCTGCCTACAAAGCAACAATTGACTGCAATATTATCTCCCTCGGACATATTCTCCAACTTGCCATCATCCCACCCTTCCCTCTACACTAAGTGGTCAGTGGCTATTGGACTCATTACACCTGATCCACTTGACTCCTCTGTGCCCAGTGCCACACCCTAAATGAGATATTCCTTGAGTCTGCTTTGGGCATGGCATCCTGCTTTTTACTCCAGAAATTATGATGCTAAATCAAAGGGCTTAGAAAATGGAACAGAGACCTGAGTATATTTTTTAAAAAATTCTATTAAAAATAACCATAATATATACTATCAATATAAAGATGTAGTAGACATCTCCAACACCCTTTCCAGCATAAAATTCTCAAATTCTGCAATCCTAGGAATCGTCGACCCCTCCCCCTGAGCTGGAATGAGGAGCTCTTTTATTCAGGGTGTTCTCTGTCTCCATGCTCAGGTCTGGAAGGGGGATTCCCTCCCCTCTGTCCTTATCATGCCTCACTCTGACCCTACAAATGGCTTTGCCCTGAGTATGTGCGTTGTGTGGCTGACATAATCCAGCCATGTACTCTCTGCCTCAGTGTCTTCATCTGGAAAACAGAGCATTGGGCTGTGAGGGTATTTGGAGTTTGGGGTTGGCGTTTTCTGACTACCTATTCCACGACTGACCTTGGCGAAGCCACGCCACCCCTCTGAGTCTCCTCCTCTGTGAGATGGGCATACATACTAGTGTAGGAAAGTGCTCTGGAAACCAAAAGTGCTCTCCCCGGGAAGATTTATTGGTGTTAATTGTATCAGTGTAAACAGCTGTATCAAGGAGATGGCAGACCATAAAGCGAAGAGA
Source organism: Murina feae (assembly GCA_004026665.1). Classification (NCBI taxonomy): domain Eukaryota; kingdom Metazoa; phylum Chordata; class Mammalia; order Chiroptera; family Vespertilionidae; genus Murina; species Murina feae. Next base: position 3,213 of record PVJC01022851.1, read on the forward strand.
CATGCTGCTGGTGCCTTGGAAGGGAAACGATTCCGGCCCACAAGGGACTCATGGATTGTGATTATTTATGTAGTTTTACCAAATGGTCTTGGCCTGAAGCCCGAAGGGGTAGCAGCTGCTGAGACTCAGAGCTCTCCACCATTGCGGCTCCTGTCTAACTTCTGCTCAACACAACACCTATCTTTCCCTCTTTTTTTAAACTTTTTTTTTGTCATTTAATCATTTTTTTAAAAGATTTTCAATTACAGTTGACATACAATATTATATTAGTTTCAAGTGCACACCCCAGGGAGTAGACTTTATGTAACTTACTAAGTGATCACCCTGATAAGTCCATATCCATCTGACACTGTACATCATTATTAGAATACTAGAGGCCTGGTGCATGAAATTCTTGCATGGGTGTTGGTCCCTAGGCCTGGCCAGCGATCAGAGCATGAGTGTCTGGCATGGAAGGGCAGGTCCCAGCTGACCTCTGGGTCACTGCACACCCCCTCCACCTGGGTCGTTGAGCTCCCTGCCTGGCTCCCTCAGCACCAGAGAGCTGGGCTGCGGCCCCTCTCCCTGTTGCTGCTGCTGAGGGGCAATCGGGCCCCACTCACACTGCCTTGGCTTGGCACCACCTGATCACCTGCTTCACCATCCCGCTGTGGTCCTGCTCTCCTTGAGGCCCATGTTCTCTGTATCTATGAGTCTGTTTCTATTTTGCTTGTTCATTTAGTTTGCTTTTTAGATTCAATTGTTAATAGATATGTATTTATTGCCATTTCCAGTGCATGATATTCGTGCATGAGTTGGGGGGGTGGTCTCTCAACCTGGCCTACACCCTTTCTAATCCGGGACCTCTTGGGGGATGTCTGACTCCCTTTGGAAATCTGGGACTGCTGGCTCCAAACCACTCGCTTGCCTGCCTGTCTGCCTGCCTGATCACCCCTAGCCCCTCTGCCTGCTTGGCTGATTGCCCCTAACCACCTCTGCCTGCCTAATCGCCCCTAACCACCTCTGCCTCTCCTTATACCAGGGACCCAGGATTGCCTCCTCCAGCTAGTCACAGGCACCCGGGACCCCGGCTTCCCTCCCTCTGGCATCTGCAGGCACCCAGGATCCAGACCGGCTTTGCCCAGGCCGGTCACAGCTGCAGGGAACTGTGGGTAGGCAGTTTCCCCCAGGCCACAGCTGCAGGTGCCCAGGGCCATGGGGTGGCTTGTCCCTCTCCTGGGCCGCAGCCTGGCTGGTCCCCATTCCTCTCTCCCCAGTGTTGAGTGTCTGAGCCATTATGGCCTGATGGTGTGAGGGCATGACAACCATTTGTATATTAGCTCTTTATTATATAGGATATATATTTTTAATCCTCACCCAAGGACATTTTTCCATTGATTTTTAGGCAGAGTGGAAGGGCAGTTGGAGTTGGGGGTGGGGAGGGGGAGAAAGAGAGAGAGAGAGAATGAGAAAGAGAAAGAGAGAGAGGGAGAAACATCATTGTAAGAGGGACACATTGATTGGTTGCCTCCTGCATGCACTTTTACTAGGCTGGGGGTCAAACCTGCAATCAAGATATGTGCCCTTGACCGGGAATCAAACTCATGACCCTTCAGTCCATGGGCTGACACTCTCACCACTGAGACACACTGGTCAGGGCTTTATTGTTCATATTTTTAAACTTTCCCCTCTTCTTATTCTTAAAGAATACCCTTAAACATTTCATATAATACTGTTTTGGTGGTGATGAACTCCTTTAGCTTCTTCTTGTCTGGGAAACTCTTTATCTGACTTTCAATTCTAAATGAGAGATTTGATGGATAGAGTAATCTTGGTTGTAGGTCCTTGCGTTTTATCACTTTTAATATTTCTTGCCAATCTCTTCTGGTGTGCCAAGTTTCTGTTGATAAATCTTATGGGCACTCCCTTGTAGGTAACTAACTACTTTTCTCTTGCTGTTTTTAAGATTCCCTTTGTTTTTAACCTTCTAGTTATGATGTGTCTTGGTTATGACGTAGCCTCTTTAGGATCATCTTGTTTGGGACTCTGAGCTTCTTGGAGTTGCATATCTGTGTCCTTCACCAGGTTAAGAAAGTTTTGTCATTTTTTTCAAGTAGGTTTTCGATTTCTTGCTCCTTCCAAGCCCCCATGATGCAAATGTTGGTACACAGGCTTAAAGTTGTCCCACAGGCTCCTTCAGCTGTCTTCATTTTTTTTGAGCACCTTTTTCTTCTTGCTGTTCTGATTTGGTGTTTTGCTCTTTTTCTGCTTCCTTATATTCCAAGTCACTGATTTGATTCTCAGCTTCATGTACGCTACGGTGGAGTCCCTGTAATGTAATCTCCACCTCTGTTAGTGTACCCTTCATTTCTAAGTTCCTTGAGCATCCTTATAACCATTGGTTTGGACACTGTTTCTGTTAGTTTGCCTCCATTTCATTTAGTTGTTTTTCTGGAGATTTCTCCTGTGTTGTCATTTGGGACCTCTTTCTTTGTCTCCACATTTTGGTTTCTTACCTAAGTTTGTCTCCCAGACTTGGTTGAGTGACCTTGTTTAGTAGGTGTTCTGTCGGGCCCAGTGGTGCAGCCTCCCCAGTCACCTGAGCTGGGCACTGTGCACAGTCCTGTTGTAGCTGAGACTTGATTGCTGTTGGCATCACAGGGAGGTATTGACTCCCCCACCCCAAGGCAGCTTCGAGGATTGACTGTGACTAAGCAGAGGAAGTGCAGTGAAGGAGCCTATCCTATGGAGCAGGAGTTGCCCCAGTGGGGCTTTGGTGCTCACCAGGTCTGCTCCTGGAGTGTGTCGCTTGTGGAGGTGGTCATCTGGCACAGTCTGAAGCTGTTCATAGGGTGGACTGGCTCTGGGGTCTCCAGGGAGGTGCAGGATCAGCCACCACCTGTGCCCTGCCCAGGGCCACTGGCCCGAGCTACAGAACAATCTGAAGATGGCTGCTACTTGTGATCGGCTTGGAGGTGCCCTGGAGAGGCGAAGCTGTGAACCAAAGCCTGCTGCCGCTAGTGCCTGGCCTGAAGCCACTTAGCAAGAGATGTGGGGCACACCAAGGCTAGATGCTGCTTGTTTGCAATTTGTGAACCTTTGAGAGGTTTTAGGAAAGTCTTCAGCAAGAGCCAAGATAGGCAGTTTGTATGAAAAAAAAAAAAACACTAGAAAGCTTGGGTGAGTCCATAAGTTGGGTGAGGCAGGGTCTTAGGGAATCACCAGAGTGGGGCAAATAGTGTGAGCAGATTAATGGAAACTCAGGCATGGTGCCCTCCTGTCAGCTCTGTTGGGGTCTCAGAAAAGGTGCAATGACCTCTGCCTGCACTTTTATCTAGCAGAAGGCTGCCCCTTCAGCGCTTACCCTGATATGAGACAATTCAGTGCCTCCCTGTATGTCCCTGGTGTGTTTCCAGCTGCTGCCCCAGCACAGGAGCTCAGAGGGACTCTGAGTAAATCTGCACATGGGCCTTTGAAGAGGGACTGCTTGGGACTCCATCGGCCCTCTGCCTCACTCAGCCACTCTCCCTGCTTTCTTTAAAAAAATAAATTTATTTTATATTTTATTTAGAGAGGAAGGGAGAGGGAGAGAGAGATAGAAACATCAATGATGAGAGAGAATCATTGATCGGCTGCCTCCTGCATGCCCCCCTCTCCACTGGGGGTTGAGCCTGCAAGCGGGAATGTGCCCCAAATAGGAATCGAACTCCTGGTTCATAGGTCAATGCTCAACCACTGAGCCATTCCAGCTGGGCTCTGCTGTTTTTTTTTTAAAACATTTATTTATTATTTTTTAAATCCTTACCCTGTTTATTGATTTTTTGGGAGAGAGAAGAGAGAGAGAGAGAGAGAGAAACATCAATGTGAGAGAAAAACATTGAGAAGTTGTCTCCTGTAAGTATACCAACTGGGGATTGGACCTACAGCCTAGGTATGTGTCTTGATCAGGAATTGAACCTGCAACCTTTTGGTGTATAGGATGATGCTCAAACCAACTGAGCCACCTGGCCAGGGCTTCCTGCTGATTTTTACAGCCAGAAGTTATGGGGAATTCTCTTCCTGGCACTGGGACCCTAGGCTGGAGTGGGCCTGGGACCCCTCACTCCTCAGGGGTGAACCTCTGCAGCCAAGATATCCCTCCCAATTTTTATTTGGCACATGTAGGTGTAGGACAAGTCCATTTTGAGCTTCTGCCCCTCCTACCAGCCTTGATGTGGCTTCTTTAATTCCTAGTTGTAGGACTTCCATTCAGCCAGATTTCCGGCGGTTCTGTAGTTTGGTTGTAATTTTGATGTGGTTTGGGAAGAGGTGAGTACCGCATTTACCTACGCCACCATACCGCAAGTATCTTTTCCTCTTATTTATACCAACTTTACTCTGTCCCTTAGGACTAATCTCAGGCACCCTCCTCCCACCCGTCTTCCTGGCTAACCCAGCTCTATCGGCACCCCATGCTTTCTTTGCTTTCTGGGCACAGATGTCAAAGGCCGCCAAGTGCCCATCTTGGAGTGGCTTTAGCTATCACCTAATGATTCATTCAATAGGAAAATCATTTTCTGAGTCTTTACCTTGTGCACATACAGAACAGCTACGATTCTGGGAGTTGGTGTTAAAGTGTTGAATATGACAGATGAAGTCCTTGTGTTGTGCATAAATATCCAATGCAATGCCCAGATGTCATAAATCCCCCAAAACCACGAGGGAGTCCCGAAACCGCTGCAAGAACATGAGAGCTTTATTATTCGAGTTAACTCGGACTTTCCACTCGCCCACTGGCACAGTGGCGTGATGGGGCAGGAAGTGTGGGTTTTCAGGAAAACAAAGGATTTATAGGGCCGGAAGTAGTGGGTGGGGTAACATGTGTGGCCCCTGTTGATTGGTCGAGAAAAGGTCCTGGGCAGGGCATTTCCTCTGCATCCCTATTGGCAGGTCTACACTCTTGCACTGCCCTTCCGCCCTTACACTTGGTCTTATGGAGCTTGGGAGGAGATAGACATAATATACAAGCAGACACATGAGTACAGGTGCAGAGGCCATTAGATAGTGGTAAGTCCCACGAAGAAAACAAAGCAGAGGAAATAGCACCAGAGTGGCTGGGGTGCGGGAGTGGTGGTCGGGAGACCTCTTGGAGGAGCTGACATGTGAGCTGAGACCCGAAAGAACAATGAAGCAGTCAAGCGAAAACTGAAGGAAGGCAGTCCAGGCAGAGGAAATGGCTTGTCCAGAGTCCTTAGTTAATGAGTGAAGAACAGAGAGGGTGAGTGGCTTGTCCAAGATTGCACAGACAGTCAACAGCAGAGGAACAGCACTGAAATCCTGTCCTCTGGATTCCCAGGCCACTCCTCTGTCCAATCAGCCCCTGTCTCTTCCTTATGAAATGTCAGCTCCTCAAGGGCAAGGTGGACTCTCCACCTGCCAACCATTTCTCCTCCCCAGCCAGGGTCCTCGTGTGCACGGCCGTCCTGCTCTAGCCTTGCCCTCCCGAGATAAAAGGGACAAGGCCAGAGCAGAGTGGCCAAGTGGTTCCCGCCATTAATTGCTAAGCACAATAAACCCATTGGAATTGCAGCCTTTTAACAGCCTCGTTTAATTAATGCTAAATGACTGTGAGACCCATATGGATTTATACATTAGATCCACATTAACACCAAATCGTTTGCTCACGAATCACTGTTAAAATAATGAACACAGGCGCTGTGCAGCCAGATTAGAAGATGTGACCAGCCTCCTGCCCAGCTTGCGGGGGACAAAGCCCTCTTCTCAGGGACCTGCTTCCTGTGCCTTTCCTTCTCTGCTCTCTCTATAAGGTGTTATTTCCAAAAGGCATTTATTGAGCTGTTCGTGTGCCGGGCAGCAGGAGGTGAGGTATGCGCTTGAAAATGAAGCCTATTACAAGAGAAACACATTTATCAGGCATCTGCTAAGTTCTGAGGCTTTACAGATACCACATCCAATCCTCTCAACATTGGGAGATAGGTGCTATGATCACTGAGGCAGATGAGAAAACTGTGCTGGTTAAGGAAGAGTACGTTGCCCACGGGCACGCATTTAGTTGAGGCAAAATTGAAAAAGAAAGCCTAGATTTCACCTTCAGAGGCCTTGGTAATTGTACTGGAAGGCCCTGCTTCCTAAAACAGCTTAGAGAGGTCATGGTCCTCAGTCCTGGCTGTGCCTCGAGCATTTCCGTCGGGGGCACTCAGGGATCAGGGACGGCTATGTGCTGTATGGGGGAGAGGGTGCCTGTAGGTCTGCACTGGTGGGTAGTATTGTTGGTTGGTGAGAGGGAAGGCGCCCCCTGACTCTTCCCCTTTGTCATCCAACCCTGTCTGGCCCGCTGGCCCTCTGTGTTTACACATCACCCCCCACAGTATCCAGCCTCTTCTTCCAAACGACCTCATTGAAATTGCTTCCTGAGAATCAGCTCATTGGATTAGTTCATTGAGAGGGGGATGGGCCCCACCCCACGGTGGGGACATGTGCCAGTCCCATGATGGCAGGAAGGGACTGCCCTTACTCCCCAGTGTTCACTTCATCACACATCCCTCCCCTGGGCTTAAGCAATGGGCAGAGGACAGGAGTGGCCCAAGGGTGGCTGGGAGATGACGTGCTCAGTTACTAAATAGACAGAACCACTCCCTGGGCGCTGCCATGGGGAGAAATGTGGCAGTGCCCAGCTCATCCTCTTCCTCTAGGATCTCCAGTCCTAGACATCCTACTGGTACTGTTTCACTGCCATGATTTTCCCCGAATGAGTCCACCCGGACAGGGGATGCTGAGAATGTCCCTTAGAGGTTTAACAGTGGTCTTTAGGGAACTCCTAGAGCAAATTGGAAATGCCACGTGGTTGGTGAAGGCAGAGCAAAGATTGCTGACCCTCACATGGCCCCCAAGAGTGAGCATGGTCTAGAAGGCAACAGGTTCTGGTGAGTATTGACCTACCCTTCTATTTAAAAAAAAAATTAAATTCTTCGTTGTTGAAAGTATTACACATGTCTCCTTTTTGCCCCATTGACCTCTCCCTGGCCACTCTTGCCCCTCAGCACATGCCCTCACCCCCCATAGTGTCTGTGTCCATTGGTTATGCTTATATTCATGCATAAAGTATTTTGATTGATCTCTTACCCACCCCCTTCCTCCCTCCCCTGTCTTCCCTCTGAGTTTTGACAGTCTGTTCAATGCTTCTATGTCTCTGAATCTATTTAAAAATATTTTTATTGATTTCAGAGAGTCAGGGAGAGGAAAATAGAGATAGAAACATCAATGATGAGAAAGAATCATTAATTGGCTGCCTCCTGCACGTCCACACTGGGGATTAAACCTACAATCTGGGCACATGCCCTGACCGGGAATCGAACCATAACCTCCTGGTTCATAGGTCAACACTCAACCATTGAGCCATGCCAGCTGGGCTCTCCTCCTATTTTTCATTGCAGAATAACTTACACAGAAAAATGTAAGTAGTGAATTTTCAAAAATGGAACCAAGTCACACTATAACGACTATCCAGCACCCGGAAACCCCTTTGGTCTTACTCTCACCTCTAAGGTGGCCACTGTCCTGACTTCTGACACCATAAATTAGTTTTGCTTGGATTGTACTTTATGCAAATGAAACCTCACAGTCTATACTCTTTTGCAGCTGGTTTCTTTCACTTAAAATTATTTTACTTTATTGAGTTCATTGGGTTGACATTGGTTAATAAAATTAGTAGGTTTCAGGTGTATAATTCTGTAATACATCGTTTGCATATTGTGTTGACCGCCCTAATGGTTTCTTTCACTTAATATTATGTTGGTGGGATTCACATTGTAAGTATAGATTACTCATTTCCTTTGCTGTGTAGTATCCTGCTATGTGAATATACTATGAAATGGTTACCCATTTGACTGTTGATAGGCATGTAGGTGGCTCTGGATTTGAGCTGCTGCGCGTAGTGTTTCTATGAGCACTATTGTACACGTCTTCTGGTGACAGTACGTATGCATTCTGCCGAGTGTATACATAGGAATGGAATCGCTGGGTTGTGGTGTGTGTGCATGCCCAGCTGTGGTAGGCAGTGTGCTGGTTGACTTCTGATGGTCGTCACCATGAGCATGTTAGGTGAGGGTCTCCAAGACACAGAAGCCCGGATGGGATGAGAGGTACAAACAGTTTATTGGAGGAAATCCTGTGAAGAGCATAGGGGAGGAAACAGGAGTGGGAGGGGCAGGCTTCAGACTTCAGTATAGATCTGACCCTGTGGAAGGAGAGGCAGAAGGAAGGAGGACAGGGTAGAAAGAATCTGAGACCCAGTTCAGGTCTACGAAGGTGATGGCCCAGCTGATACAGTCTCCAACCAGAGTTTCCATCAGAACTCCTATAGAGTTGGATAACTAATTCACTATAAGCCTATACTGATGCATATAGAGTTCCTCCTATAGAGTTGGATAAGTAATTCACTATAAGCATATACTGATACATAACTGGGTAGAGTTTGAATTTGGGTGTATCTGGGTCCCAAACCTGGATTGGGCTTAGCACTCAGCTGTGCTCAGCCATTAGGGGAGGCACGGCCCCAGCAGGAGTGTGATTTGGGATCTAGAGGAATGAGAGCCGTGCTCCCTGCCAGAGAGTTGGGCCGTGCACATTTGTGGCTGCCACGTGAGAATTATGCACCCTGTGGATGACTGAGAGAAGTACTCTGAGCACCTGAAAGCCAAGGTTTTGGAATCAAACAGGCCGAGCTCAAGCCCAGCTCAATCACTGGCTAGCTGTGTGATCTCCCATAGGTTGCCTAACCTGTGAGCCTCCGTCTCCAAGTCAGTAAAATGGAAGTAATAACAACTAGCTCAAATGGTTGTTGTAAGAATCAGATGAGATAATACAATGGAAACACCCAAATGCACGGTAATCATTCAATAAATATTAGAAGCTCATTGTTCACTCAGCACACTCACTGACACCCATAACACGCTGAGTACTGTTCAAGGCTCAGAGAGAGCAGTGAGCAAAAGAGAGGGTACATTTTAGTAGAAGGAGTTATACCATAAACGGAATATAGCATGTGTCAGAGTTTTGTAACTGTGATGGAGGAACACAAAGTAAGAAAGAGGGAGGGCTATGTCTATGCTACCAGAGTGGGGAAGGAAGCCTCCCCCAAAAGGTGACGTTTGAGCAGAGAGCTCTAGGAAGTGAGGGACAACGACATTCTGGTGAATTGGGTCGTGTGTTTCAGGTCAAAGAAACAAGGGCCAAAGCCCAGTGGTCAGCTGCACATCGCCTGCTGGAGGAACAGCATGGAGCAGGGGGGCTGGAGCAGAGTGGGAGGCAGAGGGTGGCTGGGGATGAGGTTGGAGAAATAGCTGGGACAGGAAATGCAGCGTTGGAGCCACGACTTTGCTCTTTATCTGAATAAGATGGGAAGTCAGTGTAGATTATGCAGTGTTCCCAGCTCTCCACATTCTTGCCAACACTTTCACCCAACAGTTTTCATACCGGTGTGACAGGCGTAAAGCAGAATCTCCCTGTTTTAATTTAGATTCCTCATATTATTGAAGAGGCTGAACAGTTCTGTGTAAAAATTTTATTCATTCGGATTTCTGCTTCTATGGATTGTCTATTCATATTTGTTGCCTATTTTTCTATAGAATTTTCTGTCTTTTTGATTCACAGGTTTTTTGTATGTTATAGATAGTATTCTTTAAGGATTTTAGACTTTGAAATATTTTCTATTAGTTATCATTTGTTTGCTAATTTCATCTGTAGCATCTGCAGTAAGTTGGGTATTATCTTCCAAGAGTTCCTGTCTACCTTATTTGGAAAGAGTCTTTGCTGATGTAATTAGTTAAGGATCTCAAGATGAACTCTTCCTGGATTTAGGATGGGCTATAAAGGCAATGACTGGTGTCCTCATAAGAAGAGGCAAGAATGCAGAAAGACACATAAAGAAAGCCATGTGAAGACAGAAGCGGAGATTGGAGTTATGCTGCCATAAACCAAGGAATACCTGAGCCTTCAGAGGTAGCATGGCCCTTCTGACACCTTGACTTTAGACTTCAAAACTGTGAAAGGTTAAACCTCTATGGGACATGAGATGGCGGCCCCAGGAAATGAATACAGATGTTGGTATTGGCTAGTGGTGTGCTGCTGTAACAAATACCAAACATGTGGATGTGGCTTTGAAATTGGGTAATGGGCAGAGGCTGGAAGGATTTTGAGATTTATTATCAAATAAGCCTCCATTGTACTAAAGAGATTGTTGACAGGAACACGCATGTTAAAGGCAATTCTAATGAGGGCTCAGATGGAAGCGAGGAGCACAGCTGAGACAGCCTCTATCACTTTAGCGAATATAGTGAGCGTCACGAACAGAATGCCACCAGAAATATGAATGTCAAGGGCACTTCTGGTGAGGCCTTAGAGGAAACGAGGAACATGTTTTTGGGAACTGGAGCAAAGGCAATCTTGTTATAAAATAGCAGAGAACTTGACTGATTAATGCTCTACTGTTTGGTGAAAAGCAGAGCTTGACTTGTATATTTAGTTGAGATTTCTATGCAACATGTGGAAGGTGTGGCCTGGATTCTCTTTACTGTTGATGATAATAAGGCCCAAGAGGAAAGAAAGAAACTGAGGGGGGACTTGTTAAACTTAAGGGAACCAATACTTGACCATTTTGGAGGCTCTAGCCTTATCCAGATTGCTTAAATTAGAAAATTCACTGTTGAGAGAATACACTCCAGAGAGAGCACCAAGGTGGGGCTAGCTGACATTTTGCTGGAGAGATTAAGTATGTGACTAATGGACACCACTGACCATCTCAGCAGAAGCCAGGCATAAAGATGGGGTTATCCAAGAAGTATCTGGAGAACTGTCGTGTCAGATGGCGTCAATCCCCTTGACATACACTGGAGACCCACAAGGTTTGTGAGAATGTTACACCAGCATAAACACTGCCAGGTTGGACTGAAAGGGACAGAAGCTGGAAATAATGAATGAAGGCTGACAGACTTCTAGGATTCTACAGGCAGGAAACTAGTTGATAGAGCTACTCAACTGTAAGCATGGGCTACCCCTTTAGAAAGGATGAGTGACTTGGAGGGCAGAGCCATAGATGCAGAAGAGACAGAGGACAGAGGACAGAGAAGCAGGGGCTCTCATGTAGGCCCAGAGGACAGGATATCACGTCACACAAGATTTTTCTTAGGCCTTGAAATCCATAGGTTTTACCCTTCTGGATTTTGACTTGCCTGGGAATCGTGACTCTTTTCATTCCTTAAAAAATTTCCCTTTTGGAATGGGAATGTTTATTCTGTGATTGCCACATCATTGTGTTTTAAGCAGATAACTTGTTTTCTAGTTTTGCAGGTATACAGATGGAGAGAGATTTTGCTCCAGAATGGATTATACCCAGAGTCTAACCCATACCTGATTTAGGTGATGAGATTTGGGACTTTTTGTTTTGATGATATTTAGATAAGATTTTAGACTCGGAATTGTTGCTGGGGTGGTTTAAGACATTTGTGAGTATTTTGCATGTGGGAAGGATATGAATTTTGGAGGACCGAGAGAAGACTGCAGTGGGTTAGTGTTCCACAAGAAGCTATGTTGAAGTCCTAACCCCTGGCACTTGCGCATGTGACCTTATTTTGAAATAGGGTCTTTGTAGATGTAATCAAATTAAAATGAAATCTTTAGGGTGAACCCTAGTCTAATATGACTGGTATTCTTATAAGAAGAGGATAATACTATGTGAAGACAGAGACTTGCCGAGAGGAGGTGGCCATTTAATGACAGAGGCAGAGATTGGAGTGATACAGCTATAAGCCAAGAGATACCAAGGATTGTTGGCCAACACCAGAAGCTAAGAAACCGAGGAAGAATTCTCCTCTCTGGGATTCAGAGGGAGCATGGCCCTGCTGACGCCTTGATTTCAAACCTGTAGTCTCTAAAATTATGAGACAATAAATTCCTGTTGTGGTACCACCCAGTTGTGGCACTTTAAGTGTTAGAGAAACCCTAGAAAACCAATACAGCATCTTTTCAATTAATAGAAATATTTAATTTTGATATTGTCAAATTAATCAATGTTTTTGCCTCATGTTTTTTTGCTAATTGGGCGTTATTTATAAAGTTCATACCTGCCCAAGATCATAAGGGGAGTTTTATTTATTTTTTAAATGAGGTTTAGTATTTTACCTTTCAATTTTAGGTCTTTAATCTACTTAGAATCCATCTTTCTATATGGTAATTTTTTTGGCAAACCATTAACTAAATAAATTATCCCTTTCTCACTATTTTGTGGTGCCATCTTTATAATGTCTCCAGTTCCTATACACATGTCAGTTTATGTATTTTCTCTTCTGTTCCACTGGACTTGTATATGTCTGTTCTTGAGTCAGAATCAAACTTTATAAAATTATGTAGCTTTGTTGTATGTCCTAATATCTAATATAGCAAATCACCATTCTTTGTTCTTTTTAAAAATTGATTTAGCTATTTGCAGACCTTGAATATTCATTTTTGCATATATTAATTTTGGAATCAATTTGTGAACTTTCTAAAAAAGTCTGATAGAATTCTGATGGAATTTTAATTGAATTTGAAGATGATGGAGTTTCATTAAATTCTCTGTAAATTTGCAGTTAGGTCTAGAGGGGGATTAAATCAGTCTATGTACCTATACCTTTTTGCATCTGCCTGTCTATCTATATTGATGGATGTGCACACGCATTTTACACAGGACTACCTTATAAGTGGGTTATGGTCTTACTTCAAGAGGAACACAGTGCAAACACCTGGTTGACTCTCCTTTATTGGCTTTCGTAGCCATTGATGAGCAATAGCTAAATCAGTTAATACATGAGGAGTTGCAATAAGGTGATGTTTTGATTTAATGCATTTTTATTGATTTCTACCCCTTTTTTCTTTTATTATTTTCTTCTTTGGGTTTCTTCTCCCCCCTCCCCCCCCAAATTCTGAGTCAAACACTTAGCTCATTTTTTCTGTCTTTGTTTTCTGATAAATATAGTTAAAGCCACTAATTTTCCATAAATCTTACTTTACACGTATGCCATGAATTTTGACATGTAGTATTTTTACTGTCATTTAGTTCTAAGGGATTTGTAATTTTCCCTATGGTTTCCTCTTTAATACAAGTGTTATTAAGTAGCTTGGATTTTCAGTTTCTATACATTTGGGATTAATAAAAACCTATTTTTTTGTTATCAATTTCTATCTTGCTTACAGTATTTGAAAATGGTGGAATCATCACCCTTTGTAGCCTAGTTCATAGTAGGCTTTTTAGAGAGATTTTAATACATTAAAATAAGCTTTTACATAATCCTACGTAATAAAAGGATAATATGCAAACGGACTGAACGGTGGACCGACTGGTTGCTATGACATGCACTGACCACCCAGGGACAGACACTCAACACAGGAGCTGCCCCCTGGTGGTCAGTGCACTACCACAGGAGGAGTGCCACTCAGCCAGAAGCTGACGTCACAGCTCCCAGCTGGTGAGCACAGCAGCAGTGGCAGAGCCTCTCCTGCCTCTGTGGCCGTGCTAAGCCATCAGTCTGACATTCCCTGAGGGTTCCTGGACTGCGAGAGGGCGCAGGCAGGGCTGAGGGCCCCTCCCCACCAGTGCTTGAATCTTGTGCACTGGGGCCCTAGGATTACATAACACATGGAGGGAGAGAAAGAGTACGAAGCTGAAGGTCTGTGGGACATCATGATTCCAGGGAGGATGCAGGATGCTGCTTCTCTGGGTGAGAGCGCAGACTCTGCCACCTGGTGGTTTCAGATGGGGTCCAAGATGTGCCTTTCCTTAAAGTGCACCAGCATCTTCAGTCTCCAGAACAGAGAAGGCCTGACCCAAGGGACTCTTGGTGGCCAAACCAAAACCAGGTTTCTGGGAGGAAGTTCAGGGCTGCAGATGGGCAGGAGCTCAGGATGGAAGCCCTGATCCAGAAGGGAGAATCAGTGTCTCCGCCAGTGGGGCCAGCAGTAGGGCCAGGCTGAAGAAAGCTGCCACGCGGTTCTCCTGGGCCTGGTGGGCCTGACAAGCAGCCAGATTCAGTGGCAGCTGAGGATCCAGCCCCACCCGCTGTAGCACATATTCTTCAATCTTGAGCTCATGGATCCTGGGGACCCCCTGCATGCCTAGCTGACAGAGCTTGGGCTGGACATGCCGGATGGCTGCAAGCAGTGGGCCTGCTTTTTTTAGCCTCTCGGCATATTCCTCCAGGGCATGGCAGGCCCCATCCTGCAGCCTGTAGGAGAGTTCATAGCCAGGCAGCGCAGCCGCCCCCTGGCTTAGTGGGTAGCTGCCAGGGTCACTCAACTTCATGTAATAGCAGCCCACTGAGGCCAGATCCACCACCTCAGGGTGGAAGGAGAAATGCCTCAGCAAAGTGACACTCAGGCATGGAGGCCTGTCAACAGCAAGCGGGCCTCACCCTGAGGTGAGGTCTCCAGCGGAAACAGAACCTCCTCACACAGGGTTCTGGGGTTTACCCACTGAACCACATGGTGTGGCGAGCGGTGAGAGTGAATTGTACCGCCTTCGGGTTCCTCTTCTCTTTTTCCAGAGCCTGCAGGAGCTCCTGGCCCAGGGCCTGGGTGCTCTCCTCCAGTCTCTGATCCCTTTCAATGCTCTTCATCTTCAGCCCTGGCCCCAGAGACACGAAGTGGGAGAGATGGCCTTGGCCTGAGCCTACATCCACAGCCTGGGTGCAGCCTGTGCGGTCACTCAGCGTTTTCACCAGCTCTCCCAGCTGCCAGATCTCACGCTGCTTCTTGGGCCTGACATGTTTTCGGAATGGAGCTTTAAGTCGGCAGCTGTGGCTTGGGTTCTCCCGAAACTCTGAGGGCGTCTGCGTAAAGGCCAAGGCATAAGCTGTGGACTTCAGGGCCAGCGGGGTGAGCGGCCACTGCCCTGTACCTGACCACAGGCGTCCCCAGGGTTCAGTCCATCCATTGCTTCTTGCCATGAACAAGGGAGTGTGCCCCACAGGTTGTCTGTAAAAAAATTCGATGATGTAGGCGTCCAGGATGGAAAAGTAGAGAGACAGGACACGGGTGAGATCTGCAGCTAGCTGCCTCCTCTCCTCGTGAGAGAGGCCCCGGGGGGGAAATGCCTGGCATCGGGGTCCAGTTGGTGGCACCTGGCGAGAGAACACGGTGAGGAGGGAAGCAGGGTCAGCACCACGCGGATCCAGGACGTGGGCTGGGCTCAGCTCTGCAGACCTCAGCTCTGCAGGCGGGAGGAGAAGAAAGCTCTCTGCAGTGGCCCAAGATGCTTTTAAAAAATGTTCCCAGGTGACCTAAAAATATACACACTGCTCACGCTTTGGTTGTAAACTCCTTATTCTATCTCAGTTCAAGCTATCAATTGTATGATTCAGATCTATTTGCTTATTTTGTCCTCTTAATATGTAAATCTCTGAGAGGGTATGCGAAGTCACTTGAGTACAGTTTTTGATGGATCTCTATTCCCCTCTAATATTAGCTGTTGCTTGACAGTCTTTGAGTTTATGCAGTTAAACACACATATCTTCATTATCCCATGGTCCTCCGGTCTTCCTGACCTATTGGTCGTCACAGTTTATGAGTCTTCTTTGTCCCTTACCGTTTTCTTTTTATTAGCTTGGCCTAAAAGTAAAACTGTGCTTTATTTTTCCACGGAACTTCTTTCCTGTTAGTATTGTTAGGTAGTCAAAGAAAACCCGAAATATCAGTGTCCCAAACAAGGTAGACATTTATTTCATTAAAGTTCTGAAGAAGCCTAGGGTTGGTGTTGCTTAAATATGGTAGTTTATTTCTTCTTCTTTTTTTTTTGGTTAATCCTCACCCAAGGATATTTTTTCCATTGATTTTTTTTTTTAGAGAGAGTGGAAGGAAGAAGGGTATGGGTAGGGAGAGAGAGGGAAAGAGAAATATTGATGTGAGACACATTGATCAGTTGCCCTCTGCACATGTCCCAGCCGACCAGGACAGGGCATCAAACCTGCAACCAAGGTATATGCCCTTGATGGGGAATCAAATCCTCTACACTTCGGTGTGTGGGCAGATGCTCTAACCATTGAGAAACACCAGCCAGAGCAGTTATTTCTTCTTAATTCAACATAGTCAGACAAGAGCTGCTATGGCAGCCCCAGAAAGTTCTTAGGGACCCAGTGTCCTCCCACCTTTCCTTCCACAGTCCCTAGCTTATACCTCTTGTCGTCATGATTTGGTAAGAAGGAAAGAAGAGAAAGGAGAAGAGCATGCCCCTTTCTTCAAGAATATTTCCTGGAAGTTGAACACACCATTACCATTTACATTCAAGGATTGGGACTTCATCCCAGGCCACTCCTACAGCAAGGGAGGCTAGGAAATGTAGTCTTTATTCCAGGAAGCTGCATGTTTAGCCAAAAATTGTTGTATCATATTGAAGAAGGGAAGAGTCAACGTAATTGGCACTTATCCATCTATGCCATATGATCTTTTCATTTGTCAATTTGATGTAAATTTTGCTATTTAAATTGAAATTTTTTGGAGATAATTGTAGATTCACATGTATTATAAGAAACTAGTGTCTTGCCCTAACCGGTTTGGCTCAGTGGATAGAGCGTTGGCCTGCAGACTGAGAGGTCCCAGGTTTGATTCCGGTCAAGGGCATGTACCTTGGTTGCAGGCACATCCCCAGTGCAGGGAGTGCGCAGGAGTCAGCTGATTGATGCTTCTCTCTCATCGATGTTTCTAACTCTATCTCTCTCCCTTCCTCTCTGTAAAAAATCAATAAAATATGTTAAAAAGAAAGAAAGAAAGAAAGAAAGAAAGAAGGAAAGAAAGAAAGAAAGAAAGAAAGAAAGAAAGAAAGAAAGAAAGAAAGAAACTAGTGTCTTGGTGCATGAAATTGGTGCATGGGTAGGGTCCCAAGCCTGGCCAGCGATCAGGGCCTATCTGTTGGGTGAACGGCAAGGTGATCAGGGGGCCCCCTCTGGCACCCACCTTGGCTGGCCTGGCACCACTCGCTTGCCAGCCTCCCTTCCTGCTGCCTCTGCAGCTGGTTGCCTCCTTCTGCAGGGTGACCGGTGGGGTGATCGGGCTGGGGATAGCTACTGCACTGAGTGTCTGTCCCTGAAGGTCAGTGTGTGTCATAGCAACCAGTCTTACTGCTGGTCGTTCTACCACTTGGTCAATTTGCATATTAGGCTTTTATTATATAGGATAATGTGGAGATATCCCATATACACTTTAACCAGTTTTCCTTATTGGTAACATTTTGCAAAACTATCTTATACTGTCACTACCAACATATTGACATTGACATAATCCACCAATCTTACTCCTTATTCAGATTTCTTTAGTTTTACTTGTACTTATTTGTGTATGGAGAGAGAGAGAGAGAGAGAGAGAGAGAGAGAGAGAGAGAGAGATGGATGCGAGTTCTTTACAAATGTTTAGTTCTTTACAAATTCATCATGTGTGCAGGTTTGTGTATCCATGACAGTCAAGATGCTGAAGAGTTCTATCACCTTGTTGCCCTTCTGTAACCACATCTATCTTCACTCTCCCTCCCCCAGCATCCCCTATCCCTGCAACCACTCAGCTGTCACTGAAAACATATTATATAAATGAATTATATCTACGTAAATATTTTGGGATTGACTTTTTCCTCTTTGTATAATTTCCTGGAGATTTACTCAAGCTGTTGCGTGTATTCATGGTTCAGTTCTGAGCACTGTTTCATGATATGTGTGCACTGAGTTTGTTTAATCACCCATATATTCAAGGACAGCTAAACAGATTCCAGTGTTTGGCTATGACAATAAAACCAGTTATGACCATTCATGCACATGTTTTTGCGTGAACATAAATTTTCATTTCCTGGACTAAATGCCTGAGTAGAATTTCATTGCTGTATGCATGTTTAGTCTCAGGAGATGGTTCCATTCCCACCAGCAGCCTATGAGGGATCCACATTGTCGCCAGCACTTGTGTTGCTCCTGATTTTTTATTTTAGTCATTTCGAGTGGTGTACAGTGATACCTGATTGTGCTTTTAATTTGCATTTCTGTGACGGCTAATAATTCTGAACATGTTTTCATGTGATTATTTGCCTCTTTGGCGAATGTTTGTTTATGCCCTTTGTCCACTTTCTAATCCTGCATGTGTGCACACGTGTGTAATTTCTGTTTTGGGAATTCGTTACTTGTCATTTGTTGGATATGTGGTTATAAATATTCCTCAGTCTGTAGCTTGTCTTTTCATGATCGTCATGTGGTCTTCCACAGAGAAAATGTTTTCATATTTAGGAAGTCCAATTTATCAAATTTTCCTTTTATGGACTGTGCTTTTGATATAAAAATCTAAGACCTCTTTAACCTAGGCCCTGAACCAGGTGACTTTCTCCTACTTTTTTTCCAGAAGTGTTCTAGTTTTACCCTGTAAATCCATTTTGAGTTCGTTATTGTCTAAAGTGTGAAGTTAAGTTCAAGGTTCACTTTTTGCTTATGGATGTCCAATTATTCCTGCACTGTTTGGCGAGAAGGCTATACTTCCTCCACTGAATTACTTTTGCTCCTTTGTTAGCCAGTTGCATATATTTGTGTCAGTCTATTTCTGAGTTATCTATTACGTTCCATTGATCTGTGTGTTTATCCTCCTGCCAATACCACTTTGTCCTGATTACTAGTAAGCTGCAATATCACGAAGACTGATTTCTCCCACTTGATTCATCTTTGTCAAAATTGTTTTAGCCATTCAAGGCGGTGCTTTTCCGTATACAGTTTAGAATAAGCTTTACTGTGATGATTCATTTTATGTGTCACAGGGTGCCTAGATATTTGATTAAACATTATTTTGGGTGTGTCTGTATTGTAAGTGTTTTGGATGAGATTAACATTTGAGTTCCTAGACTGAGTAAAGCAGTTTTTTTTATCCAATCCATGTAAGGGTTGACTAGAACCAAAGGACTGAGTGAGGGAGAAATGCTTTTCTCTCTGCTGGAGGGTCTTTGAGTTGGGACATTAGTCTTCTCTTGTCTTTGGACTCAGACTCAGACTGGAGCAATACTATTAAATTTCCAGCCTTTTATTTTCTTTATTGATTTCAGAGAGGAAGGGAGAGGGAGAGAGATATATATAAATATTAATGATGAGAGAGAATCATTGATCTGCTGCCTCCTGCATGCCACCTACTGGGGATTGAGCCCACAACCAGGCATGTGCCCTTGACCGGAATTGAACTTGGGACCCTTCAGTCCACAGACTGACACTTTATCCACTGAGCCAAACCAGTTAGAGCTCAATATCCAGATTTCTAAACAGAAGCTTTTAAGGCTTCTCAGTGTCCACACTCAAATTAATTTCCCCCCTCACCAGCGTCTCTCTCTCACACGCACACCCTGGTTCTATGTTGGGATTTTGATAGGAATTGCATTAAACTTACAGATCAGTTTGGGGAGAATTGGTATCTTTATTATGTTGAGTCTTCCAATCTATGAACATGGTATGTCTCTCCAGTTACTGGGTCTTATTTTTTATTTCATCAGCATTTTGTCATTTTCAGGATACGTATCATGTGCATCTTTTGTTAAGTTCATACCTAAATATTTCATTTTCTTTGTGTGGTTGTAAATGGTTGTGCTTTTAATTTATGTTTCTGCATGCTCATTGCTATTGTATAGAAATGTGATTGATTTTTGTGTGTTTTATCTTTTATTCTTAAACCTTGCTGAACTCACTTATTAGTTCTAGGAAATCTTTTTTTTTTCTAAAGTATATATTTTTATTGATTTTTTACAGAAAGGAAGGGAGAGGGATAGAGAGTTAGAAACATCGATGAGAGAGAAGCATCGATCAGCTGCCTCCTGCACACACCCCACTGAGGATATGCCTGCAACCAAGGTACATGCCCTTGACCAGAATAGAACCTGGGACCCTTCAGTCCCCAGGCGGACACTCTATCCAGTGAGCCAAACCAGGAAGGGCTAGGAATCTTTTTTCTATAGATTCATTGGGATTTTCTTTATTTCTTTTAAATCAGTGTGTTTTTTGCTTCTTTCTTGATCTTGCCTAATTGCAGTGGCTGGAGAATACAATATTATGATGATTAAGAGTAATGATAGTGGATATCTTCCTTTATTCCTTCTCTGAGGAGAAAAGCATCCAGTCATACATTAGTGTGATGCCAGCTGAAGGTTTTTTGTAGATGTTCATTATCAAATTGAGGTAATTGCCTCTTATTTCTAAATTGTGGAGATTTTTTTTTATAATAAATGGGTGTTGGCCGTTGTCAAATGGTTTTTTTTTTTTTTCATCAATGAACATGATCAAATGATTTTTTTCTTTGCGAGGTTATTGATATGGTGGACTACATTGATTTTTGATGTTGAACCAGTTCATAAGAGATACTGGCTTGTAGTTTTCCTTTGTTGTACTGTCTTTGTCCAGTTTTGTTATCAGGGCAATATTGGCATCATAAAATGAGTCAGAAATTTCCCCTCTTCTTCTGTGTTTGGAAGACACTGTAAAAATGGTGTTAACTGTTTGGATGAATTCTCCAAATTTCAGGAGCGCAAATATCAGATGGTGTGATAATTTTGACCATCAAATATGATTTATAAAACTCATGAGGAAAGAAAAATCTTTTGTATGTACCAATATTTCTGTCTCCCTCTCCCCCACCCGTTCTTTCTTCCTTCCTGATACTCCAAGGTTCTTTTTTTTGCAAGTTTCTACTTAAAGACATTTCTTTAGTTAATCTCCAAGTGTGGGTCTGGAGTCTGGTAGCAAAAAATTCTTTTCGTTTTCCTTTGTGTGAGAATATATTTATTTCCCCTTCATCCCTGAAGGGTACTTGCCCCTGGATATAAACTTTGCACTTGGTAGGTCATTTCTTTCAGCGCTAGACACCCTCCTGGCCTCCATGGCTTCACATGAAAAATCTGCTGTTAGTTGAATTGGTGTTTCCATGTGGAGAATGTGCCATTTCTCTCTGGTTGCTTTCAAGATTTTAAGTATGTCTTTGCTTTTCGGAAGTTTAATTATGAAGTTTCTTGGCATAAATTTCTTTGAGTTTATTCTGTTTAAGGTATGCTCAGCTTCTTGAGTGGTTTGTAACTTTGGCCATACTTGTTTGAAGAGTTTTCAGCCATTATTGTTACTATTTTTTGAACATGTTTCAGCTGCACTCTCTTCCTCATCTTATTTTGGGACTCTGATTATGTGAATGTTAAATCTTTTGTATTACTCCTGAGGCTCTGTTCATTTTTTCCCCCAACTATATTTCTCTCTGTTGTTCAGACTTGGTGAAATCTGTTTATCTGTCCTCAAGTTTACGAATTTCATCCTCCGTCATCTCTACGATACTATTGAGCGTATCCAGTGAGGTTTTAAAAGCAAAATTTCTGTTATTGCATGGTTTTATTCTATAATGCCAATTGGTTCTTTTTATTTTCATCACTTCAATCTTTGCTAAAAATTTCCATTTGTTTCAAAATAATTTGTAATTAATCATTGAAGCATTTGTATCATAACTTTTAAAAAAATGATCCTGTCAGACAAGGCCAACATTTGATTCATCTTCGTGTTAGTGTAGTTGATTGCCTTTGCTCATTTGAATTGTGATTTTTAAATCTTGGTGTGGCGGGTGATTTTTAAACTGTATTCTAGACATTTTGTGTGTTACAGGACTCAGGCTTCTCTTTAAACTCTTTAAACTGAGCAGGTAGTCAACCCTGTTTTTCAGCACACAGATCCTGGCCTACATTTGTAGGTGGTTACTGCAATGGCAGTAGGGTTTTCAGAATCTTTCCTGGTTATGTTGGTCTGCTCAGTGCGTCTTCTCCAGGCTCCTGCTGCCTGAGGGGGCGGAAGGTGTTTCCCAGGCTGGACCCAGGATGTCTCTGTGTGGTGGGGGGTGCTCAGGCAGCAGGAAAGCCTACTTTCCCAGGCTGCTTATTATTGGGATGGTGCTGGAGTGAACTGATGCTGTCAGAGGAACTCCTGTTTGACTGGGGGAGGGAAGGAGCCTAGCAGGCTGCTTTCTCTTGCTGGTTGGAGTATAGGGGCTGGGGGGTCTGGGCGCCTTCTCCTGTTGGACGGGAGACATGAGATGCCCTGCTGCTTGCTCCTCTGGTTCCAGGGCCACAAATCAGTTTGCTTCTTGACTCATTTCAGTTTTCCTTTGGTTGCATCTGGCATTATTTCCAGAGTTTATAGTTGTATTTAGTGAGGGAGGAACAGAGAAATGGGTCTACACCATTTTATCCAGACTGGAAAGCTATATTTTGTTTAAATGTATCTCTTACAGAAAATACATTACTGCATTTTGCTCTTTAAGAAAATTCACTGCATATATGATTCCTTGTCTTTGTCACGATCTTTATTTACTCATTTTAATACTCTTTCTGCTATTTTATGTCATGTCTTTATAATTTCCTACCCCTTTCCTAAATGCCTTTCATTCATTTGAGTAAGTTTTCTTCTCCTGACTTCAAAGCTGTTACTATACTCTTCACAGAGGATGATATATTCTGCCCTTTGTGGCTTGACTTGCAGCGTTTCCCTGTGAGCTGATTATACTTCTGACCTCATTAATGTAAGGCATGGCCTGAGATTTGCTTGACAAATAAATAAAAAAGATCTGCCCACAATTTCTGAGCAGAAGCTTTAGGTACCATCTCGTGGTTCCTCTGTTGCACTTTCTCTCAACCATGAGGCTGAGATAAGACCTGCTTCCTCAGCTGGGGGCTGGGATGAGAAGGTGTGTAACACACACCTACACTGGTGCACCTGCAGCCAACATCTGGCTCAGGAATAAACCTTTGCTATCCCAAGCCATTGACCATGGGCTTGCTTGTTGCTGTAGATTAACCTCACAAAAGCTGACTCATCGAAGGTAATTCATTCTATTTTTAATTTTTTTTCTGTTGGTTGCCTTACCGCTAATGATCTTTTTTACTTCAATTTTGAAATAAATTTCTGTTTTTCTTTTCCCCTGCATATGGATTTCACCATGTACCTCTCACTGTCATGAATCTCTCCTTACCCCACCATGTTAGGTTTGTGTAAAAATCTTCGTTCTGGATTGTTGTGGGCACACTCTTGTTTTCGATTCCCACTTTCTATCCCCAGCATACTCTTAATTTATGTTTCTTTTTGCCAGAGTGCTTCCTCCAAGAATTTTCCATAAGGAATATATTGAGATCTCACCTGCCTGGTACTACCCTTATTTTGATCTTATATTTAAATATAGGTGACTTGATATAAAATCCTAGGTGCAAAGGTTTTCTTTTCCCTGAAACATTGAGTATATTATTGTTGTACTAGAGGCCCAGTGCATGAAATTCATGTACAGGTAGGGTCCCTAGGCCTGGTTGACAATCAGGTTCAATCAGGTTCCCTGTCTCCCCACCTCCTCCTTCCCTCACTCCCTCAGTGCCCTGCTGCTGCTGCTGGTCACCTGCTATATTCCACACTGCCCCCTGGTGACCAGCAAATGTCATAGTGAGTGATCGAACTCCTGGTCTCCTGGTCGAACTCCCGAGGGGACAATTTACATATTAGCCTTTTATTATATAGGATTTTACAACTTTTTATCCCTTTATGATACCATGTAACATTAATCTAATTTACAGTTTGCCTATTTGTTCTTTAGCTGAGTCCATTCTTCTATCCAACCCATCTACTGAGTTATTTCAACTATGATGTTTTTCATACTGAAATTCCCATAGCCTCTTCTTTATAAATGTGTGTT
>PVJC01022852.1:0-26924 GCA_004026665.1 Murina feae
GTTCCTGGAATGAATGTGGGTGCAAGGGGAGCTCCCAGACACCATCCAACTGAGCCCCGACATCCCGCAAAGACGGGTTTGCAGCCCCGACCCCCTCTCCGGGTAGGTCCCGTTGCCCTCTTTGTGTAGGTCCAGCCCCACCGGCACGATGGCCTTCACCAGCCCCGCGCAGGGCGTCTGGCCTGGGACTCTAGGCCCCTCGAGAGCATGCGCACGCGGCCACCCAGCCCGCACCCACGCCACGCGGACAGTCTTCCGCCCCGATCCCTCACCCTCGCGTTGCGGATGTTCATGACGGCGGCGAGGATGGCGGCTCCCAGCGGATCGTGAACGCGCAGTCAGCTGCCGCTGGCCGGACCCGGGCTGGGGCTGGGGCTGGGACTAGGTCCGGGTTCAGTTTCACGGGGGCGGCGGCGGAAGGGGCGGTGCTCGCCGGGCGGTCCACTGGCCGGAAGTGCTGCGCTGCACCCGCCCTCGTGGCCGCACGACCAATGGGCGAGGCGGGCTGGGGGCGGGGGCGGGACTGTCGGTGGGCGGGGCGGGGTAGACAATTGAGTGAAACGGTCGGGACCGTGGGCTGGTGGGTCACTGTCCGGGTGAGCAGGTGTCCTCCGGCCACCGCGGCGGCTGCCCCTCCCTCGATCCCACAGACACACACACACTCGCGGGCAGTGAACAGGCTCAGCTTTATTTTGCGGTTCCACGGGCGGGGTCGGCAGGTGGGGCCCCGGCACCCTGGGCAGGGATGGGGCGTGGACAGGGACAGGGGCTCAGCGGCTCAGCGGCTCAGCAGAGCGTCCAGCATCTCTTCGCACATGGCTAGGCACCGCGGCACGTGGAAGCAGCCTGCGGGGAAAGGCGAGGTGGCGAGTTGGGAGGGCCGAGGTCAACCAAATTTCCAGAGCTCCCGAGGCCCCACCCTATCTCCCACTCACCTTTGAAAGGACCTCCCTTGATGGTGAGGGCAACCGTCCCATCTCGGTTTAGGTAGCCAAACCACTCCCCATGCTCAGGATCGCGAAACTGGAATAACAAATGACACAGTGACAGCCAGCACTTACGGGAGCTGTCCAGGTGAGACAGTCCTGGGGCAGGGCTTCTCACTGCCCCACTGCACCGCGCGCGCGCGACCGGGGTCAGAGGTCCCGATGACCCCAGGTTAAGTGGCTCCAGGATCAGTGCTCAGCTTAGTGGTCAAAGATAGCAGTGAGGGGCTTTCCCTCTTTCCCTTCCTGCGAAGGGGGTGGGGAGGATGAAAATCTGCAGTTGGATAACCCACTGAGGGAAAGGACCACAGGCTGTTAGATGAAACACTGCGAGACTAACAAGAACCCCGCTTGGGAATGACAGAAACTATATCTTGTTCAAGTGCTATCTCTCTCTCTCTCTCTTGAAAAAATATATATTTTAATATATTTTATTGATTTTTTTTTACAGAGAGGAAGGGAGAGGGATAGAGAATTAGAAACATCGATGAGAGAGAAACATCGATCAGCTGCCTCCTGCACACTCCCCACTGGGGATGTGCCTGCAACCAAGGTACATGCCCTTGACCGGAATCAAACCTGGGACCCTTGAATCCGCAGGCGACGCTCTAGCCACTGAGCCAAACTGGTCAGGGCGAAAATATATTTCTTAAATGTAACTTCAGACTGTTTAAAGTGGTAGCCTCTAATACATGTTCTTCATGAATGCGTTCAGTATTAAGATATAGCCTTGCCCTGGCCAGTGTGCCTCAGTTGGTTGGGTGTCATCCCGTGCATGGAAGGGGTGCCAATTCAATTCCCAGTCAGGACGCATGCCAGGGTTACAGGCTCCATCACCAGTAGGGGCTGTGTAGGAGGCAGCTAATTGATGTTTTGCTTGCACATCGATGTTTCTCTCTCTTTAAAAAATCATTAAAAATATTTTTAAAGACAGCCTTGAATCTCATGACTTCCTGGTTTGGAAGTAGTGATGAGCTTGTGCTATACTTGAGATGCCTCTCTAAGTACAGTGTAACGTGAACATATTTGGGGTTTTTACTGGTGACGAAGTGAGGTGCTGCTACTGTGACACCGCCTCCATTCATAATGGGAGTAAGTGCTGGGTTTCAGTTAGTGCTTTGTAAAAATGAAGATGTAATTTTCCCTCCGGTTTTAAAGCCCATGGACCCCAGAATAAGACCCCCTGCTGGTTCTTATCTCCTTTGCTGGGCCCTCCTATTCCTTCCTCTCCTGTACTCCCCCGCCCCCATACTTTTAAAAGCTTACTGTCTCCTGGCTTCTAGTATCATCATCTATATTATGACATCTAAACAGTCATGGCCCAGACTTCCCCAATTAACTAGACTATGATCATCTGTCCACTGCATCTCCCACCCCAGGCCAGGCCCCCCACCTTCACTGGCCAGGATGACAGCTACAGCCTCTGGCTCCGTGCCCCACAGCCTCTTCCTGAACCCAGCAATGCCTAAATCAGACAAGCTAACAACTCTATACAGACCATCCCCACCACTGTCCCCCCTCCCCACTGAAACATGAGCTCCAGGGGAGCAGGGACTGCTTTGTTGACTAAACAGAGGGCACTGGGGGGGACCTCCAGGAACTCTCAGATCAGCTGAAGGGCAGCATTCAATGAAGCAGAGAGTAGGATGAGCCACCCTCTCCCTGCAGGATGAGCCACCCTCTCCCTGGACCAGCCTCCTCCCACTGCCCAGGGGAGAATGACTGCCCACTGTGTCTCCCACACCCTTGCCAAGCCCATCGAGGGCTGTGGACCAGGAAGCAGCACTTACCTGGCGGAAGGTGTACTCAGCCACCTGGTAGAAGAGGTGCAGTAAGGCAGGGTCCCCACTGTCGCTGTAGCCCATAAGTAAGGCAATCATGGCTTCACTGTGCGGCCACCAGAGCTTCATGGCCCACTCCAGCTGAGCAGAGCAGAGGTAGCATCTGAGAGTCCTGCGTCCCACCGCCCACCACCTGTCTCAGCAGGAAAGTCACCCTCATCTTTCGGGTCCTGTCTCAGACTCCCTCTGGCCCAAGCACTTGGAGCCTAGTCACAGGATGGACATCTCGGGGGTTCGAAAGGCTCCTCAGAATAGGACTAGCTTCTTGAGCCAGTGCACCCCAAAGGGCAGGGGTGGGGCAGGCTTCTCTTTAACCTTGGAATTGAAACCATGTCTGTCTTTTCTGTTTGTCAAAAGCCCCTCGGACACTCAGCCACCCTCTGCAGATCTCAACAGGATCAAGACACAGGGAGCAAATCTGTTCCCCCTCCTGACACCTTAAAATCACCCAGAGAGCCCAGCCAGCATGGCTCAGTGGTTGAGCGTTGACCTATGAACCGGTAAGTCATGGTTCAATTCCCGGTCAGGGCACATGCCCAGGTTGCAGGCCCGATCCTCAGTGGGGGGCGTGCAGGAGGCAGCTGATCAATGATTCGCTCTCATCATTGATGTTTCTATATCTCTCTCCCCCTCCTTCCTTTATGAAATCAATACGAATATATTTCAAAACATTGAAAACTTTTACTAAAACAAATCACCCAGAGAGCCTTTCAAAGACGAAGGGGACAAGTGTCTATGCATCGGCATTGTCTGTTCTCCCTAGTGGCCTCCCTGTGCACATAAGGTTGAGGACCACCGGCACAGAAGTCGAGAACTTACCACTGGGGTCACACTGGGCAAGTTCACTGCTGAGACCCGAGTCCCCCTCTATGAAACAGGTGATGGCAGCAGCTACGAACCACCCAGGACAGAAAGCTTGGAACAGGTTAGCATCGTGTGGCCCCGGGCGCGTTCCTACCTGGGTAGGGCAGAGGCCATCCACATCCTGGAAGTACAAGAGGCCTCCGTGGTCAGGGTCCCATCCGGAGCGGAAAGGTAACAATAGGAACTTGTCGATAATGTGGGCTCGAAGTTCAGGGTCACCTTTCCGGGTGGCGTGACGGAGCAGGAACCACCCAGCTTCTAGTGCGTGGCCTGGTGAAGGCTCAGGGTGAGGTAGGCAGTGGGTTCTCCCCTAGGCAGGGGGGCTCAAGCCTTTGTGTTGAACCACTGTGCCTTCTTTTCTCCCTAACACGGAGAGCTGCTCTGAGCTCCCTGGCCCACCCAACAGCCTCTCCCATGCAGAAAACTCATCCCCCAGTCCACCCCAGACTACCTCTCCTGCTGACACCCCAGCCTGGGAGGCCCGTCACCCCTTCTTTGCCTGGTCCTTGGTTGGTGGAGAGTGGAAGGAGGAAAGCAGTCCCCATGCTGAAGCCCAGGGACCAAGGCTGGTCACTTCCCCTCTCCTAGATGGCATCCAGCCTACCCTGCTCCTCACCTGCATTCTGGTGTCTCCCCAGGCAACCGGGGAGTTCCTTGCCATCCTCTGACACATTCTCCAGCACAGCCTGCCCATCCCTCTGCCAGGGGAAGAGAAGGGAATTCTGCCTTCAGCCGCCCCACATCCAACCAGAAAGACCCTCCTTCCCTCCATAATCTGCAATCTTGGGCAAGCCTGGCTCAGGGGGGCGTTTGAGGAGGGGCCAATTCACTCCCAGGAGCCCAGATAGTTTGTAACCTTTGCTCTAGGCCTGCCCTCCCCCCTCCAAGGACTGAAATTGGATGGGCTGCGCTGCCCACAGCAGCATGGAAGGACTTGGGTCTGCCTGGTTTTCTGCTCTGATGTATCCCAGGCTCTGGCACCCTCCCTCCCTCTTGCCCTCGGCCCGACCCAGATCCCTGGGCTCTCCACATTTCCAAGGGTCCTGGGTCAAGCCTCCCTATCATTTTTTTGTTTTGTTAATCCTCACCCAATGACACTTTTCCACTGATTTTTAGAGAGTGGAAGGGAGGGCAGAGACAGAGAAACATCAATAAGACACATCTATTGGTTGCCTTCCATACAAGCCCTAACCTGACCAGGCCCGGGGAATTGAGCCTGCAACCAGGGTACTTGCCCTTGACCGACTTGAACCCAGGATCCTTCAGTTTGCGGACTGATGCTCTATCCACTGAGCCAAACCAGCTAGGGCAAGCCTACCTATCTTGAAGGGGACTATCAGGGCCCAGATTAGGGTGGGTGTGTGCAGAGGAAGAGCCCAGAGGAGTGGGAGATGCCCCGTCTGGCAGCTGGCATCAGCTTCCTGCCCCCACCTGGACATGCTGCAGAATCCTCTGGGCGCACCAGTCATCCAGCTCTGCGTACTTGCTCGCCATCTCCTTGTCTGCCTCCCCGAGCTGCTCCACCAGGTTGAGCAGCATCATGGGCACCGCCATGGACTCTGAGGCCGGGGCCCCCGAGAGCCAGGGCCGGCCCAGTCCCGATGGGTCTTTCCGCACCCAGTGCACGATCTGATCCATCATCTCCACAGCTTCGCTCTGGGTCGGGGGAGGGGAGAGGAGGCCCAGGCTGAGGCTGCATCCCATCCAGCCCTCCCATTCACAGGACACCTTTCTCCACTCATGGCCCACTCGGCCCACATTGTGTGCGGGGGTGGGGTGAGGGGGTGGAGGGGGTGGAGGGGGGGAGGGCCAGGGTGGATCTGCCCCACCCTGACTCAGAGGCTCTCAGGCTGGGGGTATAGGCCACTCCCAGGCAGTGAGGTTGGGTCTGAAAGCACAAGGGGCCCCAGGAGGAGGGAGAGGCCCCCTCCTAGGTGGAAGCTGGGCAAGGATTGGCCCCTTTGTGCCCAGGGCCCCTGTGAAGGTGCACAGAGAGGGGAGTTCAGAAGTGGGCAAGCCTCCTGGGGGACGCCCTTAGGCACACAGTGACAACATAGTGCAATAAGGGGGATATTGCCAGCAGCCTTGGAGCCCTGGGGGTCTATAGGAAAGATTCACATGGACAGATCCAGCCTGCAGACAGGCCCGGGAAGGATTAGCATTGAGAGCAGATCCAGCCTGCAGCAGAGTGGGAATGCACGTGGCTATGCCCAGCACAGGCCAGAGCACGGAGACGCTCAGGACAGCCTTCCTCCTACCCACCTGGTAACGTGCTTCCCCCGTCACCGTCCACAGCTCATTCATGGCCATGATGTAGAAACACTCGCTAAAGATGGTTCGCTGCACCTTGACCGGGCGGCCATCCCGAGTCAGGACAAAGGCACACTTCTTCCCAGGAGGTGCCACTCGGGCGTAGCGCAGCAAAAATTCGCCACCTGGTGGTTGGAAAGTTGACATGCAAAACTCCGCTGAGGACACCGCCTCCTCTTCCTTCACTGTTTCTAGACACCCCCTCCCCACCCTCCCGCCAAGAAGTACTGGAACAGGAGCTATTGAGTAAACTTGGGAGTAACCTCTGGGGAAATGGGGTAGGGAGGGGGCACCTGCTTTAGCTGAATCCAGAAGTTCAGGGCGGCGGAAGCGCTCAAATTTGCGGTACAGGCGACAGTACGTCCACACCTGGAGGGGCAGAGGGAACATGGCTTAAGCGGGGAGCAGCCGGGACCTCAGGGCTGATGAGGGGGGAGTCCTAGATGCCCTTGTCAGGAGAGGAATAGCGTTTTGAGATGACAGACCTTGTGGTGTGGGTGTGTATGCATGCGTGGGCCGTGAGCCTGACTTTGGCTTAGGCCCCTGGGTGAGCTGCAAGCCTCGGCACATCCCTACCTGCCTCCCCTGCAGCCAGACATACTTGAGGTCGTCATACACCTTCCCGTTGCGGCCGAGGCAGGTGAAGAAACCCCTGTGGGACACAAAGTTAGCAAAAGGGAAGAAGGAGCCTGCACCCCTGACAGCCCACTGGGCCCAGCAGATCTGAGCAGATCTGAGTCTGCTGGGGGGGGGGGGGGCTCAGGTGGGGCAAAGATCATGCCGAGGAGACCAGAAGGAAGAGGCTCACCCATGCTCCTGGTCGTGGGAGTGCTCCATCCAGAAAGCCACCACGCGGTCCAGCTCCTGCCCCACTCGCTCCTTCCAGGCTCGCAGAGTCTCCCGCTCCTTCTCCATGTCCTGGGGAAACTTAGGACTTGGAGGCTCAGCTCCACGACAGACCCGACCTCCCCATCTTCCTGGTATCCAGCCTCCTCACCGGGCTCCTCTGTACCCAAGACACTCCAGGCTTGAGTGGGCTGTTCGACCCGTCTCCTGAGTTTGGGGACCCAGCCCTTGGGGTCCCCCTCCTACCCGTGTGCGGGGCTGTCCTCCGGCCCGGGACCAGCCGCAGGACTCATCCCACCAACCCCGGTGATGTGCCCCCCCCCCACGGGTCCCACCACGGGCCTGCCACACTCGGAGATGCCCCCCACCTCCCACCTCATCCCTACCTCTCCTCCAGGAAGCCAAAGGGAGCGGGTCCCGGTCCCGTGACTGTCACTCAGCTGATCCAGCTTTGCCCCACCCATCCCCTCCTCCGGGGTTTTGTAGGGCCTGAGGGCGGGGCCCATCGTGGGGGCGGGGCTTGGTCATCGCTAGGCCCCGCCCTGCGCGCTCGGACTCCACCTTCACGCTCAGGGCTCGCTGCGACCCTCTGGTGGCTGAACTTCGCGATTGCCGCTGCTAGAGCCCTCGGCTCAATAACCTCTTGGTGGGAAACACTGGGTTAGCTGGCAGGAAGGTCTGGGGTTGTGGGGGTGTTTTGGGGAACACGAGCTGGCTTTCCCTCCTCAACCACCTTCCCCTGAATCCTGAGAGGGGTCCTAGTGTGTGTGTGGTGGGGGGCGGGGGGCTAGGCAGGGCAGAGAGACCAAGGGGGGATGGCCTCAGCAAGGGTGTGGGGCTCAGGTACAGCAAGAGAGGGGACAGCTGGAAGTGCCTGAACTGAGGCCCCTCTGACCTGTGACCCCACAGGGTGGGCAAGTCCTCTGGATGAACCAGCTCCTCAACCACTTTAGCGGTCAAGGTCAATACAAGGCAGCTCAAAAGCCATACAGCAATTGTGCAGGTAAGAGTGGGCATCCCCCCCCCCAAAAAAAGAGTGGGCATCCTGGGGCCTCTCTGCCTTCCAGCCCTCCAAGTTCTCCAGACTCGTCTGCCAGTGCCCAGATGTGGTCTTCGTAGCTATGACTGAGCAAGCCTGGCTGACCCACTTTCCCTGCCAAAGGCAGAATTACATGAGGCGGCAGTCCAGGGGCCAGATTGCCCGAGGGCCCTGGGCTCCCAGTGTGACTTGGGGGAGCTTGGACTTCTGGGTCGGTTGGTTTGCAGGCCAGGAGTGTAAGTGGGCCTCTCACCACATCAGTGCAGCTTCAAAAGGCGGCTGGAACAGAGATTCTATGCCTGGGCATGGCCCTATACTGCAGCTCCCACTGCTGTTGCTGGTCTTTTTAATTTTTAAAAATGTTTTTATTGATTTGAGAGAGAGAGGAAGGGAGAGGGAAAGAGAAACATAGTTCGGCTGCCTCCCGCACACCCCCTACTGGGGGTCTAGCCCCCAACCCAGACATGTGCCCTGACTGGGAATTGAACCAGGGACCTTTCAGTGTATGGGACCACACTCAACCGAGCCACACTGGCCAGGGCATATGTGTGCTGGTCTTTGATGTCACAATGCCTGCCTCTCCCTGTGGAGGCCCCTGGGCTCAGGTAGGAAAGAGAGCGGTGTCACAATCAGTAGAACCCCACACAATATGAGATTCCGGGAGTCTGGTGGAGTGAGCACGAGGGAAAGAGCTTTCCCTGAGGGGCTTCCTGGGAAGAGATGGAATTGGACTGGCCTCCCCTGCAACCATGACCTGGCACTGCATGGGCATGCGCACTTGCCAGGCAGAGATGGAGGAGGCAGCTTTTGGTACTAGAGTGAAGGGGCAAGGAGAGGAGGGGGAAGGAGGCAGGTGTGCTGAATTCTCCCCTTGTTTTGTCCTGTGCTCTCCCTAACCCTGGCTATACCCTAGCAAAACCACTCCACCCAATAGCAGGGCTATCACAGTTGGTTGTGCTTCTTCCTCTGGGGGTGGTGCACAGGGAACCTGGCCAAAAGGATTCACTCTTGCAACACCTGCTGAGCGCCAGATGGGAACCACCCTATCAGTGACAACATCCAGGGAATTGATATTCTGAGATGCTTTTGGGGTCGAGCTCCTGGTGGAAGAACCTCTGGCTAAGCCCTCCCCAACTGGCAGCTGGTGACCCGCCTAGCCTTTGCCCCAGTCTCCTGGCTGGGAGGGGTGATCTGGTCCCCAACAGTTCATAGTAGCTGCTATGATACCTTCTGAGACAATCTGGTCCTACCCAAGGCCAAGGGCCATGGTAGAACTTGAAACTTGTGATGCACTTGGGAAGAACAGTTCGCTCATAGGCAGGCCATACAAAAGGCTCCCTGGGGGGAGTCCCGGACACACTGAGAGCAGGTGGTTATTTCAAAAAAAGTCTTTTAATTGTTCAAAATAGCACAAAACGACATTGCACTATGGTAATATTGAGTCACAGGGGTTACTCTACAATAGAACGGGCGTACTGCTCTTAGAAACGAGAAATCAAAGGGCGCTTGGGACAAGGGACACAATGAAACCAGGCGAATGGGCTCCAAGGTGACTAAACATGACATTTTCCACAGCGAAATATACTATAATACAACAACCGGAGGCGCCAGAAAGGAGCCAGGCGGTGCGGGGATGGGGGTGGGCGGGCATCAGCCACAGCTGGTCTCCACTGCAGACTGGGGTTGGGAGGCGGGGTTCTGAAGACAGCTCACTTAGTTCTGTGACCAGCTTGCAAACCTTGCTCTTTACCTGAAGCTTGTGTGGGGCAGAAAGCTGGCTCAGCAGCCACTCACGGAGGCCTAAGCCCCAGTCCCCACAGGACTGCACAGCCTTGGGACAGTGCTGCACATTCACACCTGGTAGCCAGTGCTGTTAGCACGCTCTTTCCTTGAGCTAAGCCACACACATGCCCTCTGTCTGTCTCTGAAAAGTTCCCCTTCATGCCCATCCCACCCTTTCCCTTACTAAGTTGCTTGTGGAGTGGAAGTGGGTGGCTGCAGGAAGCAGTAATTTAATTGAGGGTGTCGGATACTCGAAGCCAGCTATGCCGAGGAGGGAGCCTTGGGGTGGGGGGGTGAGGGATGCTGTGAATCCAGGATCAGGAGGATCGCTGGCCTGGGCCTCTGGACTGTCCCCCTCAAAAACCTGCCTTGAGGTTTCTGCAAATTTTCAAGCTCAATCCTGTGGTGAGATGCGGAGCACTCGCCCATGGAGAGCGAAGTTTGACAGCTCACTCCTCCTTCGTCCTGGAGGCTTGGGGACAGGCACAGGGGCAGAGGGCAGGGCCAGGAAGAGGAAATTGAGCTGCGCATAAAACACCAGGTGCACGGGGAGATACCATGCCTTGTCTGCCCTGGCTGCCCCCAGCTTTTCCTCCAGAAAGATCCCTGCGCCAAGGCTTAGCCAAGGAGAGAAAAGTTTAAAAAAAAGTTACACATTCTGTACACAGCTAACAACAAAAAAGGGACAAAACCCCACACACTAAGGCTAAAATTACAATAAAAATGTTGCCTTCAATTTCAACTTAAAAAAATACAACAAATGCAGCAGTTGGTGGATGTGGCCCCTGGGCCTGACCCAGGGGGGCCGAAGCCAGGCTGGGGGGTAGGGGGCTTCTGTAGGCCACACTGGGAGCCAGGTTTTCACAGAACAGTGCTCAGCCCACCATGGGGCCCCTTCTCCCTTTTTCTGTTTCTTTCTTGTCTTTTAAATGGGAAGGGGAGGAAATGGGGAAGATAAAAAGGCCTCTGAGAAAATGTGTAAGCTTCCCGTGGGATCTCGGGCAGAGATGGGCTGGGTAAGTCAAGGGTGGGCTATTAGGTGGCGGGAAATTGCAAAGGGAACAAAATAAAATAAATCATATACACACACACCCAGTTCAGGGTGCCCCCACAAAGCCTCTCTTGCTTCTTGGAGCAGAAGCAGGGTAGGGGGGCTGAGGGGTGTCATTCCCTGGCTTCATGTCCACTGCCTCTTGGCTGCCTCCTCCAGCCAAGGGTGATCACAAGCAAGAGGCTCCCAGGTTGTAGGGGTGCAGGCCTCCACTGCTTTCGCATCTTTGCTTTAAAGTTTGTTTCCCTCCCTCAGGGTCTCTTCTCTGGCCTCGGGGGCTCTCAGCCCCCATGGAAGGCCTGGAGAGGAGCAAGTGCACTGTTCTCACATGCCCACTGTTCTTCCAGACCTGCCTCTGCTTCCTCCCAACAGCAACAGTAAAATGTGCTTTCTTGATATTATTTTCAAAACAGAGAAAAGGAGAGAGAATGAATGGTGGCCAGTAGCTTGGGAGGGTAAAGTGTGAGCGCTTGGGGGTGGGATGGCCCAGGAAGGCCCTGGTGGGTGGTGTTCCTGAAGCAGAGGGGGGGTCAGGAGAGGAATCCAGGTGCAAGCGAGCTGCCTCTCACTGGCCTTCTGCCTTAGATTTCTTTGGAGCGGTTTTCCTGGGAAGATGGGAGGAAAAAGGAAAGAGAAAGTGGTAGTTAGCAGTAGGTTGATAGCTGGTACCCAGTGGAGGTTCATACCCAGTTAAGCCCCCTCCATCATTTAAGAAGTGGAGCCGCCTACCCTCAGTCTCAGAAGGTTCCCCAAAGGGGCTTCCCACTTACATTTCCGGAGAGGACATGGGCCGCTTGCTGGCTGGCTTGGTGCCAGGGCTGTCTTTACTGGTTTCTGAAAGGAAAACGGAGCAGTGAGCGACACAGTTAAGGTGGGTCCAGTAACTTCAGCCACACAGCAGTCCGCAGGACTCCACCCTCACTGTCCTCCCTGGTCAGCCTGTGGGAGCTGGCTCATACCTTGTCAGGGTTGCCTGGGGCCTCCACTCCCCACCCCAACCCTTGTTTACTGGGCTGTAGCCTCACTCCAGACCCTTCTAGTCCTCTCCAGCCAGCTCACCTCAAACACCCCTGGGAAGCTTTCCCTGTACCTCCAGATGAGGCAAGGTACCCCAAGGGACGCCCATAGCAACCTAGGCCATCATCCGCCCCACCTGATGCTTGGCAGGGCTTCTACTCCCCAACCTGCCCCCCCCCAGAGAGTGCCCAAGAAACCTTATGAATGAATGACACCCACCTTGCAACCACCTCACTTGGGTGGCTGGGCCGTAGCCCTTCTCGTTGCGGGCAGCGATGCGGAAGATGATGGCGGGCTTGGTGGTGTAGTCAATGTGGGCGTTGGAGAGGCTGGACGATTGCACAAGGCAGGAGGGGCTGGGCCCGCAGTACACACGCATGAAGGCCAGCTGGGCCGGGGTGGAGCTCTTGGCCTCACCGCTGGCCTGTGAGCTCTGGATAGCCAGGTACACCGAGTATTCAACGATCTTGCCGGAGGTCACAGAGGGTGGCTCCCAGGTGAGGTGAGCACCATCCGGACTCTAGAACCGAAGTGGCAGAGGTCAAACAGTGCTGGCTTTGGCCTGTGAATTTATCCTGTGCCCTGCCTGTGCTAGGCCACTTCACCACTCCCCGGGCTAACCACTCCACACCACCACCACTCCTAACACAGCAGGCTGCGTTCACAGAAGAGTTCAGGGGAGCAGCAGAGAGATGGACTCATCTGCCTCCATCTAAAAGGTACTCATGTAATGGCTAAATCAAATGATCAGGGCCCAGCTGCTATGGGCCAGTGGTTGAGCGTCGACCTATGAACCAGGACTCACTTTGCTGATTTTAATGGCACAGGGGGCCCCTGGGAAACCAGGCAGACACGTCTTAAAGGCTGAGATCTCGCTGAAGGGCCCCCGGCCACAGGCGTTGATCCCAGCAACACGAAACTTGTAGGCTGTGCCGGGCTGCAGTTCATGCTTCTTCAGTTGGTTATAGTCTGGAAGAGTGCCCGAGTCGTCCTGGGGAAGTGGCCGGGAAAACAGGAAGAGAAAGAGAAGAAAAGGACATCAACCCCACTGTCAAGAGGGCAGCTCTGGGGACCTTCGGGTCCATGTCGGAGAGAGGAAGGGCGAAAGAGGGCAAAAATGACATCCCTTTCCCAACAAGCGGGAACACAGCAAAAGGACTGCTGCCCTCGGCTGGTTCCAGGCGGGGAGCTTTAGAAGGCTCCTCAGGGCCCTGTACCAGCCTTAGGACCACCTCAGGGCATCAACTCCCAGGGTCACTTACATCAGACGGAGCAGCATCATCTGGTGGCAGGAAATAGTGTGTCACCATGACATTAGTGCCCTTAATAACCCCCACATCAAACCACTGGTTCTCTTTCTTCACGGGGGCTTTGCTGGGCGGGGGTGGCAGCTCTGTCTTCTGGAAGACAGAAAGGGAAGAGGTCAGGCCCTCAGCCTTTGGGGCCCAGAGGCAGTGACCCCCGAAGCCCCATCACATGAGACTCACCACACCCAGGGACTCAATGCCATTGGCCACCTCAGTCAGGGTAGCAGCAGCCTGCAGCTTAGCGGGACTGGATCCCACGACTGGTTGGGGGGCCACAAACGTGTTGGAAGGAGCCAGGCCTGGGAGAAAAGAAGGTGTCAGCAGGAAAGAGCCCAGAAACTCAGTTTCTGCATGGGGGCCCTTCCCTCGGACCAGGCCACCCTCCCAGTCTGTGCATCAGGGGAGGGGAGGGTTTGCAGATACCCCCCAAAACCTCTCCCCAGTCCACGGAGACCCCTGGTGACAGTGCCCATGGCCAAACAGGGCTCTACTTACTCTCGGTGGCTGTGGAGGGCAGCAGGGCCACGGTGCTGGGCACGGCCCCAGCCAGCTCACTGAGGCAGTTGCCCTCAATGGCCGGATCATTGAGGCTGTCAGCAGGGGCCAGGGCCTCCGTGGGCAGGTGGTGATGCTGCTGCTGGGCCTGGGCCTCTTGCAGCTGCTGCTGTTGCTGCACCAAAGCAGCCAGTTCTTGCTGTGTCAGCACAATGGGGATGGTGGTGGCCTGGCCCTCCTGGCCTTCAGCTGACAGGTGGCTCAGCTCTGCCTGTGTCACAGCTCCTGCTCCCTCAGACGTGTCCATGGCCTCCCCAGTGCCTGCTCCAGAGTGGAGAGAAATAGTCCTCAACAGGGACGCCAGCTAGGTGGAGCCCATCCCTGGCTTTCCAATGTCACCTCCTGAGCCCGTTCCCCGCCAAGCAACAGAGGCCCTGAAAGCCTGTCCCATCGACCACGTTTCTTGGCCTACCTCTACCCTGCTGTCCTGCAAAGAACCTGCCTGCTTCCTGAGTGCCCAGCAGCTACGGCCCTGTCCTCTCCTTTATGTCTGCCTTACTCCTCCCTGGCAGGAAGCAAGCCTCCTCCTCTTCTCTTGGCTGCCCGTCAACAGGGAGGCTCCAGAACCCTGTGTTCTCTCTCTTCCTGAGGGGCCCCATCCTCCCTTCAAGGCACTGGTATGGACTTGACCTCACACAGAGGGGAGAGCTCTCTGGCCCCCGCACCTACCCATGACAGCCTGCTGCGCGGCCTGCAACACCGCCTGGATGGCCAGGGCCTGGGCTTCCTCTGTGGCCGCAGCCTGGGCAGCTGCTTCGGCAGCAGCGGTCACTGCCAGCTCCTCAGGGGTGAGCCCCGTGACCATGAGGGTGGTAGTGCCTGCCTGGGCCTCAGCCATCAGCTCTTGGGGAAGTGACAACTGGTCTACTTCCGACTGGGTAGGTGCAGGTGGCTGGACCACCACAGTGGCCACCATGGCAGAGTTGGCAGACTCCTGGCCCGAAGCAGGGTCCCCTGTACTGCTCAGATCCACAGCGGCCTGGAGCTCAGAGGTCTGTGAGGCTGACAGGACCTCGGCGGACTCCCCCATCAGGGGGGTGGAGGCAGGCTGCAGGAGTTGCTGTGGCGGCAGCTGCTGGCGAGGCCCGGGGGAGGCCTGGAGCTCCTCTGGGGGCTGCAGGATGTCAACAGCAGAGAAGGGCATGTCAGAAGTTTCTGTGTTGGCTATGGTCACTGTTATCGTGGCCGGAATGGGGACTTCGGTGGTCAGAGCCCCTGGGGCAGTTTCAGTCACTGATGAGATCTTCTAGAAAGGGAGAGAAGCCCCTGTCAGAGGGGAGGAGAGGGAGGCCAGAACCGGGCACCCTTCATCTTTCTTTAGGACCTGGATTCCCACTTGCCATGGACCAGCACAACCCCTTTAAAATGGGCAGGGGTGGCAGGTCACTGAGCAGCAGGAGTTCAGCAAGGGGAGACGACACCTTTGAGACCTGCTGGCCAGTGCTAACCCATCCTCAAAGAGGCCTCCAAGTCTAGTCAGAAAGGGGCACTCAGATGGCCCCCCCTTGTTGCTCCTCTAGGCTAGAGTGAACCAGCAAGCCATGGCACTGGGGACTGCTGCCTCTCACCCTGTTGTGCCAGGAGGCTGCCCTCTCTCATAATCTGGAGAAAGGACCAGGAACAATGCTGTGTCTGGTCCAAGAGTGACACCCAGTGTCCTACTCCGGAACAGCAAGGGCCGCAAGTGCATTGGGCTGCAGGGGACCTTCTGGGGGCTCTTACCGGCACAGAGGGGCCGGGGACTGGTGTGGACTGTGTCACGGTGGTCACAGCCCGCGTCAGCGTAGAGGACACAGTCGTTGTGATGGCACTGGAGCTGGTGATGTTCACACTGTCGCCCTGGGTGCTCTCGACCTCTCCTTGGTCACTGGCAGCTGGTGGCGGATCTGAGGGGACAGGCAGAGCTGGATGACAGGCACTCAGCCAACAGGGACCAAGGGATGAGGCTGGTTGCCAGGAGCCCCTGGGTCTCTACCTAGCTTTGCCACTAAAGGACAATTGCCAGGAGGACCACCCCCTCACCCCCAGGTAAACGGAACCCCACAGAATCTGGGGCTCTGGCTAGATAGCTCTTTTAGCCACCACAGCTCTCTCTCTTCGAGCTGGGGGCTCCAGGAGACCGACACCAGACTGGCCACCTGCACTCACCTTGGTTTGAGCTCATGTTGGAGGTGACAGTGGTGGCCGTGTGTGTGGTGCCTGTCTCGTGAGTCTCACAGGGGGGATTGGAGCACACCCTCTGTGTTGGGAAAGGGGTCAGCAGCGAAGCGCTGGCCTGGGGAGCGCTGGTGGTGGGTGCTGCCCCCTCCAACCCGGACTCCAGGGTCCTGAGGGGCGGGGTGCTGTCCGGGAGCAGGGCACCCACACTGACTGACATGGTGGTGCCAGTAGAAGTGGTCTGGTGCGTCTCACAGGGGCGGCTGGCAGGGGGCTGCTGCCCCGCCTCGGGCTGGCCTGCACCCCCACCGGAGGTGGCGGTAGTGGGTGTATGGGTTGTGCCTGTCTCGTGGGTCTCGCACGGTGGGTTGGAGCAGACCCGCTGGGCGTTGCCTGCATTCGAGGTAGTGGCTGTGTTGGTGGTGCCCGTCTCGTGGGTCTCACACGGTGGGTTGGAACAGACCTGGGTCACGGTGGCCGAGGAGCACAGCAGGGCCTCTAGGCCTGTCACAGTCACAGCTGCACTAGATGAGCTCTCGTATGCAGGTGTAGGGATCCCCCGCAGCTCGCCAGACTCCCCAGCACCCATGCTGGAGCGGGCTGTGGTGGGGGTGTTGGTTGTGTGGGTATGCTGTGCCTCCGGCTGGCGACCCATGGACACCAACTGACCTAGGTCAGTGACAGGGCTGTCCTTGCTACTGGGGCCGAGCCTGACTTGGCCACTTGTAGAGGCCAACTGCACAAAAGTAGGGCTGTGGCCTGCAGCCTCCAGGGCCCGGCTTGGCGCAAGGAGCGGGCTGTCTGAGCGTGAGGCCCCGGTAGCCATCACAGTCATGGTGGTGCTGGTTGCACTGGTCTGGCGAGTCTGGCATGAAGACTTGAAACCCTGGGCTCCCTCCAGTGAACCGGTGGGCACGCTGATCCGGACCACAGGGATGGTGGTGGCCACGCAGGCGTGCCGGGTGCCTTGCTGCTGGCCGGCACCAATGCTCGACATGGCAGTGGTGGGGGTGCTGGTGGTGCCCGTCTCGTGGGTCTCGCAGGGTGGGTTGGAGCAGCCGAGCTGCCCAGCCATGTTCGAGGTGGCAGTGGTGGCCGTGTTGGTGGTGCCCGTTTCGTGGGTCTCACAAGGTGGGTTGGAACAGACGCGAACCACGCTGCCATTCTGTTGCCCCACCGTCGAAGTCACGAGAGAAGCAGCTGCATCAGGCCTGTCACAGACAAACTGCACTTGGGTTGCCTGGGGGTGCCCTCCCATGTTAGCAACAACAGTGGTGGTGGCGGTGTTGGTGGTGCCCGTCTCATGGGTCTCGCAGGGCGGGTTGGAGCACACCAGCGTCACGGTGCCTGGCTGCACATCACCCTGGCCAGAATCAGCGATGGTGACAGTGGCTGTGGGCTGCTCTGTAGTAGGCGAGGCCAGAATGGACACAGGGAGGTCGTGCACAGGCTGGGCCTCAACTCCGCTGGGTGCCGTGATCAGAGTCACCTGAGTAGGCTGGGAGACAGGCTAGAAAGACACCAGACAGGAAGTGTTAGTGCCCCAATTTCCCATCTGCTTGCCCCTCCCAATGTCCTAGTGACCCCCACACCAGCTGGGACCATAGACTTGGGCTCCTGCTCACCCTCTCATCCCAAGATACTGACCTGCTCAGGAACCAAGGAAAAGGCACTGTTTCACCTCAAGGGCCACAGGGCCTGGGAAGGGGCTTGGGGGCAGTCAAGGAAGGGCCCCGGTGGGGCCAGCCCTGGTTAGGGAAGGAACCCCATTGACCCCGCACCCCACAAATGCCAGCAATGGACACTTCACCAAGTACAGGAATTAAGCTTAAGACTTAAGAAAAGGAAAATGCTGTATGTGTGTGAAGATGTATGGCCCCATCCTATATAACAAAAGGGTAATATGCAAATTGACCCTAACAGCAGAACGACTGGTCACTAC
This sequence comes from Murina feae, assembly GCA_004026665.1. Classification (NCBI taxonomy): domain Eukaryota; kingdom Metazoa; phylum Chordata; class Mammalia; order Chiroptera; family Vespertilionidae; genus Murina; species Murina feae. The sequence goes on from PVJC01022852.1 coordinate 17,698, forward strand.
GACACACACTGACCACCAGGGGCCAGATGCTCAATGCAAGAGCTACCCCCTGGTGGTCAGTGTGCTCCCACAGGGGGAGCTCTGCTCAGCTACAAGCCAGGCTGACGGCTGACAGCACAGTGGTGGTGGTGGGAGCCTCTCCCGCCTCCTCAGCAGCGCTAAGGATGTCCAACTGCAGCTTAGGCCTGCTCCCTGCTGGCAAGTGGACATCCTCCGAGGGCTCCCGGGCTGCCAGAAGGATGTCTGACTGCCAGCTTAGGCCCGATTGCCTGGGGAGCGGGCCTAAGCCAGCAGGTGGACATCCCCTGAGGGGTCCCAGACTGCGAGAGGGCACAGACCGGGCTGAGGGACCCCCCAAGTGCACAAATTTTTGTGCACCGGGCCTCTAGTGATCTATAATATCACAAGAAAGAAAAACCTAGCGTTCAAAACTACAAACCACTGAAATACATCTCAACACAAAAGCCTACTAGTGATTAAGAATTGTGATTTGGCAACAGGGAACACATCCCATGGGTGCTACATGCATGAGGAAGAAATAAAACCTGGTGCACACAGAGGCAGACAGATGGGAGACTAGACACACTCAGGCTGGGCTCATGCGTCCCCCAGCACTCATGGACAGACACCCACAGCCCTCATGTACCTGCCGCCCCCCACCCCCTGCCCTGTCCCTTACCTGCATCGTGATGGTGGGTGTGGTAAGACTTCCGGCCCCTGTCAGTGTGGTCTGAGCAGCAGACACAGTGATGGCAGTGGGGTTGATCACTTGGCTTGAGAGGGTGGCAATGGTGCCCAAGGTGGTGATGGGTGTGGCCAGGGAGGCACTGGTACTGTGGCCCCCAGCTCCTGCGAGGCTGGTAGAAACAGTGCCAGTCATCGTGCCTAAGGTTGTGACACCTAAAGGCAGGGAGACAGGATGGAGATGAGGCCTGCTGCTGGCACTTCCTTTCCAGCAGTTGATCAACCTGGACGAGGCTGGGGGCACTGGGAACTCTAGAGTGCCTCTACCAGGAACAGAAGACTCCAGAGAGGGCACCTGCACCCTCCCCCAAGCCTCCGATGGGAGGTGGACCCAGAAAGAATATGCAAAGCAGCTACACACCTGTGGTGCCCTTCACAACCAGTGTGGTGACTGCCGGCTTGACGGCAGAGACAGTGACAGGGGTAACCAGGCGGACGCCCCCCATGGGTACGGTGCGAAGAATGGTGCCTGGCTGTCCAGGGGCCCCCTTTAGCACCACCTAGAACGCCAGGGAAACCACCCCAATATCACTCATAGGTTGGCTGGATCCCATGTTGCCCCCTTCCAGGACCCTCAGGACATGTGGCCTGCTCAGGTCCTAGACTGAACAGTGGGGTAAAGAGGGCCTGGCACACCTCACCTGGGTCACTCCCTGCTGCCCATGGCCAGTGGCAATTTTAGGGACAGCAGTGATGATTTTTGCAGGTGTTCCAGTTCCTGAAGTCATAACCTTGGTGGTGATAATGGTGATGGGGGACTTGATGCCAGGACTGCTTGTCACACCTACACAGGAGAGGGGCTTCAGGCTGGGAAGTGCCAGCTCCCACATCCCATTTCCAGTAGTTACTCTTGATGCCCCTCACTTAAAATGATGGAGTGCCGCCCTAGCTCAGTGGCTAAAGCAGACTGAAGGGTCCCAGATTCAATTCCGGTCAAGGGCATGTACCTCAGTTGCAGGCTCAATCCCCAGGCCTGGTGGGGGTACGGGAAGCAACCAATCAATCGATGTGTCTCTCTCACATCGATGTTTCTGTCTCTGTCTCTCCCTCTCCCTTCCACTCCTTCTAAAAATCAATGGGAAAATGTCCTCAGGTGAGGATTAACAAAAAAGACCACGAAAACAATTAAGTGCCAATTAAAGCCACACTCTGATACCTCCTACAAACCTTAAGCAAAAGGCAAGGAGAGGGTGGAGAAGAGGAAAAAAACAAAAACAAACGGAAACCAAGAGCATGGCAGAGCATGGCCTCTGTGCCTATCTGGCATTAGCCTCCTGACAGTCCATTGCCCATGCGCTGGGGGAGATCCCTACCTGTGGCGCTAGCCTGGGTGATAATAGCCGACATGGGGATGGTCTTGATGATAGTGGTCGTGCCAGGCTTGGTGGTGCTGGGCGACACGCTGCTGATGCCCAGGATGGTGGGCTTACTCCCAGCCCCACTGGCCTGCGTAGTAGTGATGATGGTGGTGGGCTTGCCATCTGCTGAGGTTACCAGCTTCAGGATGGTCCCGGCTGGCAGGGGTCCTTTTGTCTGCAAGGGAAAACAGATGGAGGAGGCCAAGGTGAATCGGTGTCACTGCCAGGAAGGAAAGTCTGGTCTGGCTACTCTCTACCATGGCCCAAGCAGCTCTGGGACTATTCTGAAGACCGTGGGTGACAGGCCAAGCAATACAACTTTCTGAGCAACACATACTCAGGGGATCTTCTCTAGTCAGGGACGCAAGTTTTACTTGCTGGAGTTGCAGAAGCTCGGCCCCACTCACTCACCTGGATGATCTGAGTCACTGGGCCCGTAGACGCCTGGCCTGTGACTGCGGAAGTCTGAACTGGTTTAGTCTGGACGACTGACATCACTTTGCCCAAGTTGGAAATCTAAACAGCAAAGGAGGGAGCAGAGAGTTATCTGAAAACCAATCAAGGGTACAGCCTGGCCTGGGGCTCTCCTGGCATGGGCCCAGGGCAGTGCCATAGCCTGGCAGCTGCCACATGTAGCAGGCTGCCACTCACCAGAGCACTGCCTCCTGGGACAGAGATGGGGCTCTTCACCAGGGTGATGGTCTTGGTGACCCCGCCCACAACTGTGGTCACCACCTGGGCTTGCTGGGCCACGGTCACAGTCCCTGACTTGTGCACCGTGATGATGGGGCGAGTGGATGTGTTGGCAGCAGAGGAGACGGATGTCCCCACCTGTGCAGCTGCAGTCTTCAGCATCCGAGTGGCTGGGTTGCTTACCTGGGGGTGGGGGAGGAGAAAGATGGGTGATGGGTGGGATGTCCTGGCAGGCCTGTAGCTCAGGCTCACCTCCCCCGACCCCTTTTCCCCTTCTACCCCCAGATTGGAGAGCTCTGTGTGGTTGACTGAACCACAGGTATAGCCTAGGGCTTCACATCCCTAAGAGTGAAAGCTTAGTCCAGGGTCCATGGCATGCACCAATTATAGACCAACAATCTCTGTGGGTTGGTCTAAAACCCTGAAGTGACAACTGTCAGATCACATCGTTGCCTACAAGTCTCCAGCCCTAAGGCTGTTGGTTCAAAACCAGGCCCAGGAGATGCTCACCATGACTGGCGAGGAAGCCACCTTGACAGTGGCCGGGAGGGTGGTAGTACCAGGTGTCACGGCCACGGTCTTGACGATGGTAGTGCCTGCTGGGACACTCAGCACCGTAGGCGCTGAGGAAGGAGGAATCTTCTGGGTGGCGGCGGCTGCAGCGGCCAACGCAGCCATGCCACTCATCTGTGGGTTGCTGCCGATCACCTGTGGTAGGCACGAAAGCATGAACCAGAGGGCTGGAACCCAGGCTCTCTGCTCCAGACCTCACCAGGGAGTCTCCTTCCTGCCCAGGGCTCCTCGCAAATCTGGGCTCCTACCACCAAGCAGGCACAGTGACTGCAAGGCAGGAGTTGGTCAGCAGCTCTGGATCTTCTCCAAAGTCCAGAGTCAGAGACAGCTCCCTCTTTATGGGCCTGGGTCAACCAACCCGCCTCCCTTTAGGTTCTCCCCTCAGGTTTCACAAGAAAGTCCACATTCAAAAGGCCCTTAGGATCGGATGGCAGGAGGTCCTTCTGAGGCATCAACTTGGTAATTAATATTATCTTGGCAATGCAACCTCTTCAGTGCTTCACAGGTGAGAAAGGCCCGGGATGAATGGTGCTGAACTGGTGGGATTCTAACCCAGTCAGGGTGCTGTCAATCACTGGAAAGTCCCGCCCCACCCAGCCCAGTCTCACAATGGCTCCTCACCGTCCCCTGAGCGCTCTGGGATGGCACAACCATTCGCACGCCTGCAGGAAGGGAGGTCACGGTGACAGGGGCTTTCCCGGCTTGGCTGGCAGGTCGCATGGTGACCAAGGGGGTTCCTGTTGTAGCCTGAGGACCAGTCACTTTGAGAACAGCAGGGACACCTGACAACAGAAGGAGGTGGCCATCAGCAGAGCCCCCCAGCCCCTCTGTCGCATCCTTTAGCATTTAGACATGAATTGCTAGTGCTTCGTGTCTGCTCTTTCCAAACACCCTCAAAGTGACAGTCCCCACAGGGGGAATCGAGTTTGCCCCCCAACCCTCAACCCCATCACTCAATTGCAAGCCTGCACTAACGACTGCCAGGCACGCTGCTTGGCAGCCCTTACCCAGGAGCACATTCTCCTGGTGGCCAGTCCCAGCCCTCAAGTGCTTGGCGCCCAGCTCACCTTGTGTCCTGGCTGCAGTGGGCACGGAAATTGAGCTTCCTGGCACTGGTGGCAACACCTGGATGGTGGTGGTGGTAGGGGGTGCGGCGGCAGCCTGGGGCAGGAGTGTGATGCCTACTTGGGTCAGCGGCTGCACAGCAGGTGCGGCTGCTGCGGGGGCAGGGCTCTTGGGGGGGTTGGTAGGCACAGACGGGACTGGATTGGGTGTGGGGGAGGTGGCAGTTGCAGCCGTGGCAGGAATGTCATATTTCTGGAGCTGCAGAAGGTAACTGTCGGCGGTTGCCACTGCCCCCCAGCTCACCTCCAGGGAGTTGGTGTTGGCGCGTACCAGCTGTACCCGGGCTGGAGGTGGTGGCTTTTCTGTAAGCGGGCACAGCCAGGGCAGGGAGAAGGGGGAAACAGAGGCTTCAGGAATGAGCATGGCAGGCTATGCCCTCAGGCTGAGCCCCACTGTAGAAGCCCTTGGGCTGCCTCTTCCCATTGGCCTTACCTGTTTCCAGGTACCACAGGTCCTTGCAGCAGACCTGGTTGTTCCAGGCCTTTCGGTAGCCATCACGTCCACTCCATATGTACAGGCGGGTGTTGATGGCCACAGCACAGTGGCCAGCTCGAGCTCGGGGAATATTGTCTTCCAGTGTGTCCATCAGGATGGTCTCCCAGGCCATGGTATCTGGGGAGAGCGGGAAGCGGCAATCAGCAGGGGGGTAAAGAAACAAACAATCCCTACTGACCCTTTGGCCTTTTGCTGGCAGGGATGGGGAATTAAAGCCAAGAAGGCATCAAAGATGATTAAATTAGAAAAGAGCATCCTCCCAAAACAACTCTGCTCAGCAGAGACCCTAACCAAGAAAATGATAAGCCACAAACTACACAATGAGAAAACTACTTGAAATGCACAGACAAAGGTTTCACATCGAACTACACAGGAGCCTGTAGAAAGAGACAGGCGAAGAGAATGCAAGTCATGGAAAAGGCAGCGGATCTAAGAAAAATGAAGTACAACGTTGAACGTAAGAGAGGTTCAAACTTAGCCCCTAAGGTGCCCAGCAGTTTGATTTCAGTGCCCGCCGCAGCTGGGGCTCAAGGTGAACGGGGGCATGGGGCTGGCACAGGAGGAGATTTAATCACTTATCACACCTGGTGAAGAGCAAATGGTTTGACAGTCGCTAGGCACTGCTAGAGGTGTCTATGTGGTTACAGGGCAGTTTGGCAACATCCCTTTGGCAGCAAAGGGATGCTGAGGCTTTTACCCTTCAAATACACTTGCACGTGGATAGTTCTAAATACACGGTGCAAGGATACTCACGGAGTGGCGTCCTTGCAAGTCCCGACCCCAGGATAGCAATTCAAATGAATGAGGCCGCTTGGCATATGGGAACGGGATGGTCTCCGAGATGGAGTGAATGAAGGACAGCTCTGAGTAGAGCAGGCTGCCGTTTGGTTTCTAGAGGAACCTATAGGCATGCTGGGATATACAGAAGAGTCCCTGCTGGGTGGGTGAGAACCTACCAAAATGTCTGCATCTGAGAAGCAGAACGGGAAGCTCTGCACCCTGAGGCTTTGTACTTTCATATGTCGGACCTTGTGTGGGAGGAGCCTATTCAACAAATTTGAAGAGCAGGGTCCCACCAAGCGCTCTGACCAGTGGCTACTGCTCATGATTCTCAAGGCCTGAGCCTTAGCTTTGCTCCCTGCATACCCCACACAGCGCTGGGGCCAAGGAGGGCCAGCTCCCCGCAGCCCTCCGTAGGCCACTCCGAGCCCCAGGAGGCCATACCCAGGTTGAGACAAGCCAGTGTGTTGGTGCACTTCCACTCCTTCTCATGTGTGGCCACTTTGACGTCATCCATGACGAGAGGCACCCAGCCACCAAACACGTACATTCTGGGACAAGGGAGGGAAGAGTAGGAGACGACTGTAAAGGAGGTGCCAACCTAGAGACCACTTCTTCCATCCAGAAAGTTCTATATACACTTGGACCCCTACCTCTCCCCAGGAGAGCCCCATAGGACACATGAAGCTCTCGATGTGGCCGTCTTCTGCTTGGTGGCTCAGCCCTCCCAAGAACTATGTTACCTCCACTACAAGGAACCACTGCTCAGCTCATCTCGGTCCCCATCCTTCTCCCATTCCCTTTGGGACCTCAGTATTGACAAAGGCACCCAGATGCTTATATGTGCAGAATCTAGAACAGTGCATGCCCCTCTACTGTTGGCCCTCCAGGGTGGGTTGGTAATGAAAACACAGGGCTGTTGAATGCTAGCCCAGCTAGAAAGAGGCCTCCTCAGAATTGCTGGACAAAACCGTGAGCCCTTTGGGGCCAGGTATGAGGGCTGGCGTGAAGGGAAAAGTAATGGCTAGCTACTCACTTGTTGCCTATGGTTGTGGCCGAGTGGAGACTTCGAGGAAGAGGTGCCACTCCGCTGAGACTGGGTTTATTCCATGTCAGAGTCTCTGCAGATGGACGGAAAAAGGAGGGTTACCCACACGAGGTCACACATATGCCCTTGACCCAGATAAGTTCCCTGGCCTTGGGGAAGGCTCTGGAAAGTGGGTGCCAACCCAGTCCAAGAATCCCATGCCTGGCCCCCCTATAGCCCACAGGAGGCCCTTTGAGCAGCTTCTGGCATTTCTCAAGCTGTGTTCGCCCATCCTGACAACTGGCATCTCTCGAAAGATCTGCTATGGGCAGGCACTGCTCTCGAGGTCAGGTAGGAGTAGAGAGCGTAAGACATACCACTGAGCGTCCTACTCTCCAAAAAACATGTTCATACCCACACCACCTCTACTGTCTACAGACTGAGTGTTGGGAAGCAGAGTGCTGCTGGGAGTTTCGCTAATGAAAAAAGTGTTTCTAGCCCAGCTGATGTGGCTCAGTTGTTGCACATCGACCTATGAACTAGGAGATCACAGTTTGATTCCTGGTCAGGGCACATGCCCGGGTTGCGGGTGTGATCCCTAGTATGGGGCGTATAGGAGGCAGCCTATCAGTGATTATCTCTCATCATTGATGTTTCTCTCTCCCTCCCTCACCCTTCCTCTCTAAGACCAATAAAAATACATTAAAAACAACACACTACTGTTTCTTTTGGGTACCCACACTGATCGAATCTATCCTCCAAAGCTATGTTGCCAGCCACCTCCTCTCCTCAGCCTTCTTCAGGTCAAAAACCCACACTTCTTTCTACCACTCAGGACACCCCACCTGCTTACCAGCCTAAGTAGCCCCCAGAGGTTTCCTGGGCTCGAGACCCCTCTTAACTCAGACAAACCAGTATGCACTGCTCCTGGTACAGGGTGAGCACTGATGAATCAGCAGGGACTAATACTATCTAATCTAGATAATTCCATTTTGGAAAGGCCCTGACCCCCGCTGTTGATATCCTATAAGCAGACCAACTCAGCCTTGTTCTTTCTAAAAAGACGCCACAATCTCAGGGCAGATATGATAACCCCGAACAGGGTACTGCCTGCTCTCATCCTCCCATGACAAGGAGCCAAGCAGGACACTCCTCCTCCCTGCGGACCCCACGCTGGCTGCACATCAGACCAGCTTTGCTCTGAGGCTACTGGAAAAGCCACACCGACATCTTACCAATATCTAGGGTCCAGAGGTCCCCCAGGCGGCAGCCACTCATCCCTCCGTAGATCACCAGCTTGGACTTCTTGTTGTCTTTCTCAGTGTAGACCACGGCAGTATGTGACTCCCGCGGTGGGGGCAGGACGCCGTAAGTGATGGGGATGTCCCAGGCTACCACTCCGGAGCCTGGCCGTAATTCCAGGATGTATAAGTCATTCAGGTACCTGGAGAAGAAAGGTCAGCTATGGCAAGCTGTGCCAGATGGCTCACTGGCTTCTCTGGGCGAACTGAGACTTCCTTGGGAAACAAAGGAAGCCATGGTCACATGACCAAGTTCTTCTACCCTTGTCCCCAAAGAGGGGCTGCCAGAAGCTCCTAAGGATGAACTTGAGGCTAAAAGGAGCGGCAGGATAGGGCATGCTGGGCATTGTACTAGGGCCTCTGGCATGGTATTACCTCCAGACTTTAGAAAGGCCCTTGGCCACCAGCCTTGGAAAATAAAAATAACCATCACTAACCCTACAGGCAGCAGAAGTCTGGGAAAGTGCTGGCTCTAAACTGGGTCCTAGGTGCCCGGCTGGCACGGCTCAGTGGCTGAGCACTGACCTATGAACCAGGAGGTCATGGTTCAATTCCCAATCAGGACACCTGCCTGGGTTGCGGGCTCGATCCCCAGTGTGGGGTGTGCAGGAGGCAGCCGATCAATGACTCTCAACATTGATGTTTCTCTCTCCCCTCCCCCTTCTTCTCTGAAATCAATATGTATTTTAAGAAATAATAAAATAAAATAAAATAAAATAAACTGGGTCCAGGGGATAGGAACCAACCCAAGGCTAGGGGGGTGTCTACCTCCTGGCTAGGCCCTTCTTCCCAAGTGCCTGCCTCCTCCTCCTCCGGGCTGGAGACCTCAAAGTCCAAAAACTCCTTACAGAGCACCTAGTGCCAACCTCTCATTGCACAAAGGAGAGAGACTTGGCATGGTTGGGCTGGCTGGCACATGGGATTGAGTCCACATGAAAAGGGCATAGCCTCACCTCGGAATGTTGTTCTTGGGGTCCTCGCTATCGTTGGCCAAACCCCCAAACAGGTAGCATTTGTTGCCCACAAGAGAGAAGCTGTGCCCAAGCCGAGGACATGGAGGGGGCCCGTTTTTGGGTGTCTTTGCTTTGAGTCTCTTCCACTCCCACCGACTTGCCTGCAAAATCAAGACTT
>PVJC01022853.1:0-26919 GCA_004026665.1 Murina feae
ATTTTCTTTCAAAGGAAGTCTTTAAAAATCTTACTCTATTTTCAAGATGAAAGATAGCTCTCAACCAAATATTCATTAACCAGTTGATTCTCACTTATGTTAGACTCTGATAAATTAAGAAAGAATATTATGCTTTTTAAAGTATTTGGGATTTTTTTTTTCATGATGATGTGGTGTGTGAGTTATTCTTTAGGAATAAAAAGCAGTTCAAATTACATCTGAAACTGATATAACCATTATGCGATTGTATACCAACTACACTTAAATTTTTTTAAAAGAAATTATCTTCTAATCCTCATAAGTGGGTGAATATTTTTAAGCTTCAGCATCAATGAATTTTGCTCCCAGTGGTTTAGTCTTTTTCCATATACATCGCTTACTTCACAAGCCAGCGAACAATTCACTGTTGCCTTTTCCTACTTCTGTCCAACCGTGTTGCAATAAAGAGCTCTTTTCTCTTGGTGGCTATACACAGAGAATAACTGTGAAAGCATGGTTGTGTGTGGAAACTTGGGAAATTGTACAGGTGCAGTGGAGAAATAGGCTCCTCTTCTTGTGGTTGATATAATATTGCATCCTTATAAACTGGTCACTGGTCAAAGCATAGGATGTTACAGAATTTAAACTATGCATTGACTTTCAGAGTTTAATTATTGGGCTTTCTCAATAATAAAGTTATCATCTTTCAGATGATCATATGTTTCAGATGATGTTAACATCTTTCAGATGATAATAAATATCAGAAAACCTGTGATAATTGATCATATATCATTTGTGAATTATATGTATTCCTGATTCTATATACTTAATTATATGCATTTAAAGGATAATTAGATATTATTAAAAGACTCATCTTAAATCAAACAACCTAGAATTGCTAAATGTTTAAGATTCTGAAAAAATATAGTTCTGTTATCTAATTATGGGGTTCCTTTCAAAATCCCATGTAAAATATGGTTCTTCATTTTGAGGTGCACTGTAAGAAACTTGATATTGCAGACTACAGTCAGAAATGTTTCTCCTTCATTTTGCCTTAATGAATATATATTATTGAGTTAAGTTTTCAAATTGCACAAAATCATAAAAATATTGACAGAAACTCTTATCCTAATAGATATCTAATCTAATAAAATAGTAATATGCAAATTGACCCTCACCCCCTTACACCTAAGCCACGCCCACCAGCCAAGCCATGCCCACCAGCCAATCAGAGTGACGATATGCAAATTAACCCAGCCAAGATGGTGGCCAGCAGCCACAGAGCTAGAGCAAACAGGAGGCCAGGCTGAGGGATTTTTGTGCACTGGGCCCCTAGTCTTTAATATTTTAAAAACTGTCTTTAGTACAAAGGACAATGTTAATTTTTTAATATTGAAGTTATCCTCTTAATTAATGCCTTTGGCAGCTTTTAAAAATAAACCCTCTATACTATAAAGTTATAAAGTTCCCTTAAATTTTGTTTGCATAATTAAAAATCAATTCATATGGAATACAAGTTGTGATGTAGGAACATATTTGTTTTGTTTCCTATATTGTCTGTTCTATGTATTTTCACATGTAAATTATCTGTAAAATATGGTACTGTTACTTCATCTACTTCTAATGCTTTCCCGTGAGTTCATCTCAGCCGCTGAGCTGCATTTTAAATCAGTCTGCTTCTTTGCTTTGGAGTGAGAAAATCAACTGTCAGGACCTGAATCCAGAATCTAGCTTTATTCCAATAGATTGGAACTTGAGTGAACTCCAACATGCAGTCTCCACTAAGAATATTTTGACAGCCTTCCAAAGCACTCCCTTGTCTTTTTCTTTTTTTTTTCAGAAAGTTTTGTCTTGGCCAAATACCTTAAAATCACAGCCCTTTAACTCTCAGGTGGGAGCAGAAATGCAAAGTAATTAGTAGCCTACCAGTTTCCATGTTGGAAACCTACCTTAATCACATCAGTGGCCCCAGGTGCAGTGTTGCTGCTTCAAACTTCTCTGAAATCACTCTGTAATAAGGATTCTGACCCATTTTTTGGCACATGGCTGCTGACAACTTTTACGCCTCACCCCTCCATCTTTCCCTGCGCTCTACATCTAGGCAAGCAGATATGAATACTGGATGTTCTCTCCTCTGATACCAGTGGGAGATTCAAACAACACAAGCTCCTACAGGGAACCCTTACCCAGGCCCTGCTACTAAATTACAATTGAAAAAACCTAAGCCATTTAAGGCTTGCTTACGAGGTTAGCTCTCCTTGCCCCAGAGATTTCAAGTATGTCAGTAATAAATATTTTAATAGCCTCTTGATATGTTTGGCATGATCCGTCTCGGTATCTGAACCAAATTTTGTCTAGGGGGTTCCTCCTGTTCAGGAAAAGTTGCTACAACACTGTTACATAAATCGCTGTGTCTGATATAAATACTTTTCTTACAATCTTTCCCCATTAACTTTATTAATTTCTAATCTCTAATGGGTTCTTTAGAGTTACATTTGTATGAAACACTGGAATTTATATTTATGAAAAGGGCCCTGCATGTGCTAATATTTAAAGTATTTTTAAGAATTACTGAGGCTCAGTGGAAACCATAGAATGTGCTTCATGTGCCATCTAGGTCAGAAGTCCTCTAGTAGACTCTGTACAATTCTTATTTCCTATATATATGAAAGATATATGTCAACATACACATGCTAGTATATGTATGTATATATACCAGCACACAGGGTGAGCAACAGTAAGTTTATAGTTGTGAGTATGCAAAACAGTTTATTCTCATATTAATTATTTTCTATATGAACAACTGTAAACCTAGGTTGCCCAACCACATCTATAGAAATAAAACTGTAATATGCAAATAGACCAAACGGTGGAATAACCAAACAACCAAACAACCGAACAACTGGACGCTATGACGTGCACTGACCACCAGGGGGTGCATGCAGAATATATCAGGCACAAGACATGGCAGGATGGTAGGGCAAGGTAGCTGGGGTGCCAGACAAAGGCAGGGCACTGGTTGCTGTCACCCAGGTGAGCCTCTGGTGGTTACTGAAAATTCTTTGCTCCCACACACCACGGTCCTGCCCAGCACTCACACCTGCTGCCAGTACAAGCCCCGCTCAGACCCGCTGCTGGTGCCAGCCCCACTCGCACCTACATCTGTCATTGGCCCCGCTCACACCCACAGCAAGCGCCAAAGCCGTCTCTCACACCCCCTGCCAGCACCTGGCATTGGTCCCAATCGCTCAGTACCATGAGCGGATGCAAGTGGCAGCTGCTGGTCCTGATTGCCCTTGAGGGCTTCTTCACCTCCCCCTGGTCCTGAGGGACAATCTGGGAAGCAGCCACTGCTCACACCCACTGATGGCACCGGCCCTGCTTGCACACACTGCTGGCACCAGCCCCAGTCACTCCACACCATCAATGGGTGCGAACAGGGTCAGCGCCATCAGTGCATGGTGGTGGCAGCAGGAGCGGTGCTGCTGGCAGACAGGGGACCAGGGACCATGATGGGAGGGGCCAGGCAGGGGCATGGATGATGGGCCAAGACCTGCCTCTGTGCCCACCACAGCATCACAGACCAAAGTTCCTTTCAGGGTGCAGGAATTCATGCACTGGGCACATAGTCTATATATATAAAAGCCTAAGTGACTGAACAACCAGTCGATTAGTCACTATGACATGCACTGGCCACTAGGAGGCAGATGCTCAATGCAGGAGCTGCCCCTGACCAGTGTGCTCCCACAACCAACTTTCCATGGTGGGTCAACCTCCCGTGGTCTGCCTCCCATGGTCTGGCCAGCCCACTTCCTGGGTCCCTCCCCCCAGCCGGCCTGCCTTGATTAGGACTGGGCAAGACAGCCGGCCCCAATGGGCCCGATCAGCCAGGCCAAGGAACCTCACCCTTGCATGAATTTGTGCACCGGGCCTCGTGTGTGTGTGTATGTGTGTGTGTGTGTATATTAAAGAGGTAATGTGAAAATTAACTATCATGCCCCTGCACAAGATGGTCACCCCCACACCCCCATGTGGTCAAAGATGGACACCCTCATGTGATCACAAGATGGCCACCACAAGATAGCTGGCAGGAGAGAGCAGTTGTGTGCAATCAGGCCAGCAGGGGAGAGTAGTTGGGGTGACCGGGCTGGCAGGGGAGGACAATTGGTAGGGACTAGGCATGCAGGGGAGGGCAGTTAGGGGCAACTGGGCCAGCATGGGAGCAGTTAGGCATTGATAAGGCTTACAGGGGAGTAGTTAGAGGGTGATGAGGTTGGCAGACAGAAGCAGTTAGGGGTAATCTGGCCAGCAGGGGAAGGCAGTTGGGGGTGACCAGGCTGGCAGGGAAGGACAATTAGTGAGGACCAGGCCTGCAGGGGAAGGCAGTTGGGGGGGGACCAGCCTGCAGGAGAGGGCAATTGGAAGGGACCAGATCTGCAGGTGAGGGCAGTTGGGAAGATCTGGGCCAGCAGGGGAGAAGTTAGGCATTAATCAGGCTGACAGGGGAGCAATTTGGGGGGTGATCAGGCCAGCAGGTAGAAGCAGTTAGGTGCAATCAGGCCGGCAGGCAGGCAAGAGGTTGGGAGCCAGTTGTCCCAGATTATGAGAGGGATGTCTGACTGTTGATCCCCTGTGAGATCGGGCCTAATCCAGCAGTCAGACATCTCCTGAGAGGTCCCAGATGGAGAGGATTCAGGCTGGGCTGAGGGACACTACTCCTCAGGCGTGAATTTTGTGCACTGGCCCTCTAGCACATATGTGTGTGTATGTGTGTGTGTGTGTGTATAATAGCAATAACCCTATTTAAACAACTCTGGTAATAATTAGGAACAGGAGAAGGCTCAGGTTTATTATAATTATCATGTCAATGTTATCTATGAAGAAGTGTAGAGGTTGCTTATTATGAGCTTTTTACTTATATAGTTATATGTCCTTTGCAATTATTATAGTTTCAAACTAGAAGCCCGATGCACAAAAATTCATGCAAGAATAGGCCTTCCTTTGCCTGGCTGCTAGCACCAGCTTCCCTCCTGCACCTGGGACCTGGGCTTCGCTCTGGCCACAGGCAGGCACCTAGGACCCATCTGGCTTCACTTCATCTCTGGCTTTGTCCTGAAGGACATCTGGTCTAATTAGCATATTACCTTTTTATTATTATAGATATAATTTAAATCTGAGCTCTAGAAGAAAACTAATTTCTGGAATTCTCAGCCAAATATATGTTAGTAACAACCATGTTTTTGAGGAAATTGTGTCTTATTCCTTTACTTATATTTATAAACTATAACCATTTAAAGTATATGAAGCATCATTTTAAAATTGTTATTATTAAATATCTATCCTTTTTTAGAAACTTTTGTTCACCAAACAGATTTTCCAATACCTGGAAATTTCAATAGATCTTCCTCTCCCATTGAGCTTTTCATAGTAATTTTGGAAATTATAATCATATGAGTTTGCTGATAAATTATTTCTTTAATTTATATTTTTCTATATATTAGATTAACCATTCTCTTTTCTTCTTAATAAATAAATGCTTTGTAAGGGAATTTTATATATTTATTTACTCATTGTTTTGGAAATACTACCTATACAATATTTTTAGACCCATTATGTTTACTTAATTAGTAGTAGTCAGTCTCAAATAGCGTATTGGTAAAAATCTGCCAAATGCTTTTTAACCCTTGCCAGACTTGGCCTTCAGATGATATCTGCAATGGGTCCTGTCAACACTGTTGTTGAAATAGAAACATGGCATATTGGATTTGGAGGTCTATTATACTGATACAGAGACTTGTGAACTTATGAAGTCTTTCTCTTTATGTTGTTAGAATTTATGCTCAATTGTAGAGCAATCTACCTGGAAGAAAGCAAGTGGTGTGCTCATTCTCAGTGCAGAGTTGGAATTGATGTTTCATATGAAAAAAGACATTTGCTAGACACTATTAATGTAAGGAATATTTTGAAATTTCTGAAAATATAGAAGTGTAAGAAATTGAGAGGAAGGCAGATGCAATTGAAAGTAAACCAGTGGAGAAATAATTTGTGTATGTATAGTTTTTTTACTAAGGAAATAGTAAATGACTAAGTTTGATATCATGATAGGAATGGTTACATATATAATAAACTGAAATAAGAATTGAGTATAGATATGAAATTTCCTTTATTTTTCATCTCAAGCTATTTATAACAAGCAATCTGTATATATAAAAGGCTAAGTCTCTCTGACTGTCAGACTGGAAGCTATGATGCACACTGACCACCATAGGGTAGACACTCAACGCAGGAGTTGCCATGATGTACACTGGCCATTTAAAAAAAAAAAAAAAAAGGCACCTTGGACCTGGCGCTGACAAACCAATACTCAGCTTCCCCTAAGTGGAACACAGGCCACATCACTACCCTGAAGCAACACCCCACCAAATCACAGCAAACACTGTCAAGACCCCATGGCACAAAATGGGGCTCACAGCCCAGCCCAGAAATGGTTGCTGTGGGCACCAAGTGATGACATAACATAGCAACGCCTGGCTTTCTCTCCCTAGCAACCAACCTCCTTGGAGTTTCTTCAGCCCAGAAACCCAACTTTATAGCCAGGTGGAAATATTTTACACTTTAACCAAATGTCTGTGAAGCATTTCCCCATGCCTCATCTCCTTTGATCCTCACAGAAATCCTGGAGTAGGTAGATAGGATACTTGGTGGAATCCTATTTTCTTTTCATTAGCCAGAAAATGAAGATTTAGAAAGTTCAGAAATGACCCAACTGAAAAGAAGTAAGAAATGGTGGACCTTGAAAATGACTTCAGGTTTTCTCACTGCACAGAATATAGTGAAACACTGCTGATGTTAAATATGTTACTCTTTGTTCTCCCTGCATGATCTAAAATAATAATCTGCTTCATGTTGGTATTTACTGCTGTGTTTACTGACAGTTACCTGAAAGAGAAGTTGGGGTACTTCATTGGGCTGGAAATAGTTTCTCTAAATCAGAAAGCAGGTCTAATTAAGCAAGTTTATCTATACATGTAAAAGGCTAAGTTGACTCGTGCATGCATAACACATATAAAGCTTTTGCTGGCACCAATTGCATGTGTGTGTTTCGACCTGTCATTATAGATCATGAATTTGGTTGATACTTCCATTGTAGAGAAAGGGCGAATAGCAATATTAAAATATGTCTTCTAATTAATTTCCTTTCAATGTGCATGAATCTGTTCACCAGGACACTAATTTATAATATAACTAGAGGCCCTGTGCACAAACATTTGTGCACTCAGGGGAGCAGGGGTCCCTCAGCCCGGCCTGTGCCCTCTTGCAGTTTGGGATCCCTCAGGGGATGTCCACCTGCCAGCTTAGGCCCGCTCCCCAGGAGATCAGGCCTAAGGTGGCAATCAGACATACCTCTGGCAGCTGGGAGCCCTTGGGGGATGTCCACTTGCCAGTGGGGAGCAGGCCTAAGCTGCAGTCAGACATCTTTAGTGCTGCTGAGGAGGCAGGAGAGGCTCCCACCACCACTGTTGTACTGGCAGCCAGCAGCCTGGCTTGTGGCTGAGCAGAGCTCCCTCTGTGTGAGTGCACTGACCACCAGGGGCAGCTCCTGCATTGAGTGTCTGCCCCCTGGTGGTCAGTGTGTGTCATTGTGAGCAGTCATTCCCAGTGGTCTGCTGTTAGGGTCAATTTGAATATTACTCTTTTATTATATAGGATAGAGGCCTAGTGCAAGGGTGGGAGCTAGCTGGTTTGCCTGAAGGGTGTCCCAGAATCAGGGTTTGGGTCCTGCTGGGGTTTCTAGCCAGCCTGGGTGAGAAACTGAGGGCCATTTTCAGACTGGCCACACCCCCTTCAGGGTAAGGATCCTTGCTGGGGTGCCTGGCCAGCCTGGGTGAGGTGCTGATGGCTGTTTGCAGGCTGTCCACATTCCTTTCAGGGTGGGGGTTCCTACTGGGGTGCCTGGCCAGTCTAGGTGAGGAGCTAAGGGCTGTGTTCAGGCTGGCCACACCCCCTACAGGATGTGGGGTCCCGCTGGGATGTCTGGCTAGCATTGGTGAGGGGTTGATGGTTGTTTGTAAGCTGGAAAACCCTTCAGTGGGGACCCTTACCCCATGAGGGTGTGGCCAGCCTGGGTGATAGGCTAATGGTTATTTGCAGGCTAGCCACACCTCCTTCAGGGTATGGATCGCCACTGGGGTGCCTGGTCTGCCTGGGTGAGGAGCTGATGGCTGTTTGCTGGCTGGCCATGGCCCCAGGCAACCCAGGCTCCCAGACTCTCCTTGAGTGGAGGCTATGCAGTCTGGAAGCAGGGTTCTGGGGTTTATTTATCTTTTATAACTGAAACTTTGTAGCCTTCAGCGGAGCTCAGATCCAGCCAGGGCAGGCGGGAAGCTTGGCTTCTTCAATCACCAGGGTCAACCAAAGCCTTCTATTCACTCCAGCTCTGTGGCCACTGCCATCTTGGTTGGGTTTATTTGCATACTTACTCCTTATTGACCGGTGGGCATGGCTTGTGGGCATGCCTTGTGAGTGTAGCACAGGTGCGGTCAATTTGTATGTTTCTATTTTATTATATAAGATGTAAATTACTCTTGAGGATACAGAAGGAAGTTAGGCAGTCATGAGTGGACCATGGAGGTAAAAAGTAGAAACAGGGAATCAAACTGACCAATGAAATTGCTAACACAACCCAGCTGGGCAGGGACAGATGGATGCACCTGGGAGATATGAGCCTTAAAATATATGGATATTGCTAAGACAGGCAACTTGCAGATAACCAATCCCAAAGATGTTGCTAAGGCAGAATTCTTTGAAAAAACCAATCAGAAGCTAACAAACATCTACCCCTAAACAAGTACACTCTTACTCTTCTCTCTCTCTCTCTCTCTCTCTCTCTCTCTCTCTCTCTCTCTCTCTCTCTCTTTCTCTCTGGCACACTGGCTCTCCTAAGACAGGAAATATATTCCCTTGTACTCTTGTGTTTTATGGCCATGTTGGACTCCACACAGGGACTAATGGACTTTAATTAGCTTGGATGCTGAACTGCACCCTGATGTAACATGGAATTGAAGCTCTGGACGCTGGCCTGCTCCTATATTTTTTCCAAGAATGGATTCTCTTAATAAACTTTGCTTCTGTTAACTGTTTTTGTCTGCAAATTTGTTAGTCGATTTTACAAGATAATGAACTGGGACCCAACACCATATTTCAGTTTTACTATAATATTACTACTAAATTTCTTTCAGTAAATATCTTGACCACGTGAGAGAAGATACTTAGAATTTGAGAAAAACATTGCATATTGGAAAAATAAATGAAAAATGTGTCTCATTTACAAATAAATTTAAATGAAAAGTTTATAGATATTATATGAGTTCATTTTGAAATTTTGGTCATCTTAACATAATAATCCATAATCCACTGATAATTTCCATGTAACTCTGTAGGTAGAGCACAGGAGGTTTTGTCTCAGTGCAGAGGCTGATGCATGCTGTGAGCTTACGCCAGCATTTCAGATCTTTCTGGCACACCAGGGAGATGGCAATGCCCGCCTGAGCCCCTCCCAGAGCCGACTACACAGTACCCTGACCTTTCATTGGCTCCCCTAAGATGCTGTTCCATGATTGGCCACCTCCATTATAAATAGGGCCGCATTTCCTCAATAAAGTTAGACCTGCGTCCCAGAACCTGGTCTCCGGAGTCGTGCATGCAAGCGTCCTACGCTAGGGGCTCCGCCGTCCTCACCCCTGGGAAATCCCCTGCTTCATAACTCCATAGTAACAGTTACAAATATATAGATATAGCTTATATATATTTTAGTATGAGAGCATGATTAATTTTCTACTTCTCAAAAATCCCAGTGAAATGATTAACATATAAATAAGACAAAAAAACATTGCTAGAGTATATTGCATTATGATCTAGAATCTCAAATAATGTGGGAAAGCTTGATTTATTCCATATATGATAATGTAATATTCATAATGTATATGATTATTATTAAATTTTATGAAACAAGAGTTTCAACAATTTTGAAGAGTATTTATATAATTCCTAGAGGCCTCGGGACATGATTAAATCATGTGGGGAGAGTCCCCAGCCCTAGCCTCCTGCGATCAGGGCCACTTTTCTGCCCGTTGGCCAGCCCCAGGCCTAAGGCCACCTCCGCTGCCAGGCTTCAGGCCATTGGGATCCCCAGCTCATCCCTGGCTGCTCCGGGGGCGGGAAAGTGGGTGCCCTGGAGCCTTCACCTCCATGCACCTGTGCGCTAGGACAGCTGCTGATGGAACACGCTGCCTGCTCCAAGCGCTCAAGCGGTGCCGCTGCTGCTGGAGGCGCTGCTGGAGGCTGTGACCTACCCGCTGGGCATGAGCGGCTCACGGGCAGCGAGTTCCATCCGCTGTGGGCTGGGCATACGCGCATGGAGGTGAAGTTGCTAGCACCCACTTTCCTGCAAGCCTAGGCTCCGAGCAGCTGGGGGTGAGCTGGTGATCCCAACAGCCTGACAGTCAGCCCGAGGACTCAGGGCATCCATGCTGCTCGCTGCTCAGAGGGCCGGTTCCTGCCTGAAACCTCTCGGCCCTCGGCCCTCGCAAGAAGCAGCTGGAGAAGGGCACAGCGGTTGCCAAGACTGCCCCCGCAGGACTGACTTCCTTCCTTCCTGCCGGCGGAGCCTCCGGTGGGGACGGTACACCCAGGGTTTTTATATAATGAGAGCTTTAGAAGTATGTCCTGAATATATGCTCTATATTAGTTTGCTAGGGCTGCCATACCAAAATACCACAGACTGGCATTTTTTAAATAGCAGAAATTTATTTATTTACAATTTTGCAGGAGAGACGTTTCAGACCAGTGTTGGTTTCTTAGGGTGCCCCTCTTGATGGCTTTTACATGGCCGTGTTCCCCATATCGTCACATAGCCTTCTCTTTGTGTGTATCCGTGTCTCTTGTTCTTGTAAAGACAGCAGTAATATTGAACTGTGGCCTACCGTGACCTCTTTTCAATGTAATTACCCTTTGTCAAGACCGTACTTCTAAATACAGTTGCATTCTGAAGAACCAGGGATTAGGATTTCAACATATGAATTAGAAGTCACAATTCAGCTCATATTAGAAGTCACAATTCAGCTCATAACTCATATTATATATATATATTGATAATTTTATCAAAAGAATAGTATAACTAAAAGTATAATAAAGCAAAAACTTGTAAATTTGTGCAAAATATCTGAATGATATATAATATATATTTTAATTATAACAATAATCAAATACTTAAAACCAAAACAATGATATAATATATTTAATATATTTCTGTGTGTTTACATTGAATGGTAAAGTATAACAAGAATATTAAAGAACTGAGTCCTATCCTTGTCATCTGTTAGCTATGTTACCTTAGACATATTATTTACCTTTTCCCCCCAATTTAAATTAGGTAATTTACTATCTAACACATGCAAGACATTCATAGGACTTTAATGAATCAGTAAAAGCAGTGTTTATCATTATTATCAAATATAATTTTATATTATGATATGGCAGATTATCTCAAAGAAAAAATAACAAGAAAGATTAAACTAGGGCTAGCATTTACTCACATAAATTTTACTGAATTACTTTATACAATTTTAAACAAAATGTATTCATGAAATTCCACATGAGTATCAACTCATATCCCTCATGTTAATTTTAATATTTTCATATTAGTCCTACCAGTTGTTATATCCTTCTGTATCAGTAAGCGCCTCTATGGATCTTTTAGGGTTTCAAAGTAGCAACTTCTTCTGTATTTTAAGGATGTTTTACCATGCTCGTCATTGCCCATTCTAATATCTTCTTTGAAATAAAACTCTAGGTGCTAGGTTGCTTTTAGCGTTGATCAGAGACACCATGGAAATATATAAAACAATCAAGAGGAAAAAATCAAGGCATGGGTCATTGGGCACAAGCTGTCTATTTCTAAATTGTGAAAAATAACCCTGTCTGCCATAAATCAAATATACCTTATGAGATAAATTCAATACATTGCCTACTCACAGTGCATTAGTTTTATTGATTTTTCCATGTTTTACTTATTTAATATTTTAAGTTATAGAGCATTTGCATGCTACCTTTCCAAGACCCTAGCAAAACCCATAAATATATTCACATTATCATCTCTTTAGTAATAAATTTAAAGTATAGTATTTAGTATTATTTTTAAAGAACTTACCACTCTCACTACCACATGACTAATTATATAACTTTTAAGCATTAATAGCTGGATCTGGCACTATAGCATGCTTTATATACAGAAATATCCAATAATGCACATGATCATTTCTTCCAGTATTGTGACTGCAATAAATCCCTTTCATTTTCTCAGGCACTGAATGATTTGGATTTGTGCTAGAAATATTTAAATACCTCTGTCTGTCAAGATAATGTTTCTAAAATAAGGCTGAAGCAATAAGCACAGGTAGAATTGAGGATGATTGGAAGTGGGAGGAAAAATCTGGGCTGGATTATTACAAGATGCTAATAAAGTTGTGTAAAATTTAAGGAAGTAAATGCAGTTATATTTTAGATATCAAACTGTCAGTTAATGTTCTTCTACCCTCTTGTAAATCTTTCTAATATCTTTCACCCATATGTGCATAGATGTCAAATGAATATCACAGCTCAAAGTTTTAGTTCTAGGAAAAGTTGATAAATTTGTTACATAATTATGAAAGGAAAGAAGTCCCTTTAAGGGATGTATCAGGTGCTTTAGTTGCTGTCCGCCTCTACTCATCAGATAGGGAACTTTTTATGTGGAGTGACCTTGTGTCACTAACATAAATATTAGAACCGCTTCTTTATCTCCTACCTTTCTTTCACTGTTTCCCTGATGAATGACTATGAGAATGTTCTGAAATTGTATGTGACTATTCACAATGATGGGTATATTGATATACTTTGTATGCATATTGTACATGGCCATACAGATAAAATAATATTATCAATCATTCTGGACTTAATGGCCACCTTACGTATTTCATCAATACAGCAGATGTTCTGTTACAGCATGATTGATTGGTGTCTGTTAGAGTAAGTCTACCACATACCGTTCCAGCTCATTTAATCTTGAGAAAGAGGTTTTGGTTGGTTGTTCTTATTTGGTGTGTCTTGACAAAATTAGCCCTGCCAGGGATGATCAGAACCTGGAACAAGTCCAAACGTGACTAATACAAGTTTATATTTTAACTATCTCTTACAAATAATCATTAGGAAAGTAATCTCTAAACTTTTTTATTAATCCCTTAACTATATCCTGAGCTTCCTTTCACTAATAATTATATTCAATAAATAGAATTAAAAAAAATATGTTACACTCTAAACATCTCTTAAAATTCAAATAGTTGTTTAAACCACTGAATCCAATGTCCTGTCTACGGTATTCATCTTCTTTCAATACTGTAACAAATTTTTTTAAATTTTCCATTTTTTCTTAGTGGGAAATAATCCTCTCCAATACTGCTTTCTATCTCACATTAACAATCTACATTTTTTATCTCATAAAAATTAATAACTGCCACTTTAAATACCACAAAAACCATAAGAATAATAGAAATTATAAGAAAATTAGGCAAAAAAGACATTAATAATATAGTTTTGTTTGAAGAGGTGGGAGAGGTTACTTAAGTAAGATATTCACTAACTACTTAAAATAAAAAAATACACTATAACTCTTTTCATAATAACTGGTACATATCACCTGTAACTTCCTAAAAATCATATATCTTGTCCCTAAAAGGTTCTCTGAAAATAAATTTAAAACTACAAATAAATCTATCAGAGTTTTAGGCAATAAATGGGTGAATGTTGCACTCCTTAGATAAATGATGTATTTGAGTGTGACTGTAACCAGTATAGTTCATGTTTGGGTTTGAATTTATTCTTCATAATGTGTATACTTATCTTTGATGAATATGCAGATTTATAGAGATATTGAAATATAGATAAGTAATATAATATGCATGTTATATTTGTGTATATATTAGATATTTTTAGTTGAGATAAATACTTTAATGTTTTTATGTTTATATCTTAGTTACAGCTATTTAAAGGAATTAATTTAGTTAGATTAACAATTAGTATTTTTCCATTTTGAAAATCTCACAGCACAGATCTAACCTCCAGTGTCCATTCTGCAAAATGTTTTAGTTCTGCAGGCAGTCAAGAGTAAAAGAGCCAGAGAGAAACCTGATCATTTAACTCCCATGTTTTCGTCTTTCGGCCTATTTAACTTTCCATTAGCTCACTCAGCCTCCTCAGAAGTTATCAGCAAGTTAAGTGGAAATGGGGACTTTTAACTGTTGAAGTCAGTTTACATGTTCTTGTTTGAGCACTTAAAAGCTTTGTTAGGAAAATATGAACTGAAACTAAACTCTCAGTGATTCTCCTGACACTTAGTTAAAGGGGCCCGAGTTAAATTCAACAGAGCCAGAACCATCAGTTTGGAGGCTTATTTTCTTGGGGAATTATAAAATTAAATGACTTTATTAGGGTACAAGTAAAGATATTATTTAACTTAGACATAATTTTTAAAAACCTGTAATAATTTTGCTTAAAATACTGCAAATATTAATTTCTGAGTTTTCCAATTGACAAGTGTTATAAATTCATTTACTGTACTATATTTTTATGTTTCAAAATAAATAGCCATGTTTTGGAAATAATGAAGAGAATTTCAATTTAGAAAGTAATTGAGGTTTTATATAAGAAATTAAAATTAATTTAGCTCATTTAGTATATTAAAATACTTCAACATATAAGCATAAGTATCTGTAAATAATTTTCTGAGCTGAAACATAATGGCAAAATCATTGATCAATCAATGATTGAAAGGAAGGATGACTGCATAAAGGGCTCATGTTTATCTGAGCGTCAATTTTTCAGCCCTTCCCAGTGCCTATTGATTAGTGCTCATTCTGTCCAGATTAAATATTGTGAAAACCATCTCGCATATTAAATTTCACTCCCAAAAGGCATATTTATCAAATTTACATGAATAGCTATAAAAACCATGAAATGTATATAGTTATCACAATTTTTTCAAGCTTTTCCTAATAATTTGAAATTTGTGTGACCATATTTATTAAGTAAAATCCTATGTAATAAAAGGCTAATATGCAAATTGTCCCCTTGATCAGGAGTTTGACCAGGGGGCAGGGCCGGCTGGCCAACCACCCCCAGCCCCACCTCTGATTGCCCACTCCACCCCAATTGGGGAGCAGGCCAGCCAGACCCTACCCATGCATGAATTCGTGCACTGGGCCTCTAGTTAATTAATAAAAACTTATTTCAAGAATAAGTTTGTAGATTTACATTATCTAGCAGAAAAGATGAATAACATGTGATGGTGATAGGAACAATGGGACAACAGCTGAATATTGTCATGCTATACTACCTATGAGAGTGAAAAGTGGAAATTTTTATTCCACTTCCATTTCCCCTGCTTTTATTTCACAGATTAAGCCTCCTAGGTCCTTGAAAAACATTAAGCATTTCATGAAATTTGACTGTTTGTTTCTCCATCTTGATAAATGGTACCCTAAACTTCTCCTTTATATCTTCCCCATGCAGTAACTTGTATAATATAACTCAAAAGATAGCTTCCTACCATCTGAAAAAAAAATTTTCTATATAGCTCAAAACTCTGTGTATAATAGATTTGTGTTGACACTATTTCCTACATCTTTTTTGGTATTAAGTCACTTCACCTATTTTCCAAATTCAATTTCATTTATTTTTAAAAATCAACTTGTTTTCATACTTAACAGTCATGAAGCAATGTCAGTGAAATGAGGGCTAAAATAAGAAAGAAAGCAACGAGGTGTATTTTTGGATTGCAGCTGATTGAGAGCAGACGGGCTATTGACATCCAAAGGCAGCAAGAGGGGCAGACATCCTGAGGGATGGGACACAGCAGACACAGAGAGGTGAAGTGTGTCAGACATACATAAAGTTCAGTTAAGTCTCTAAGAAAAATATTAACCTATTCAAACAAATCGTCTGTACACTGTATTGTGTATTCACTACCCAAGGCCTTACCTCTCTTCTTCTCCTAGACACTAAGCAGAACTTTTATTTTATTCTTAAACTAGAGGCCCAATGCACAAAATTTGTGCACTGGGGTGGGTGTCCTCACCCAGCCTGCACCGTCTCCAATCTGGGACCCCTCGGGGGATCCCTTCACAATCCGGGAATGCTGGCTCCTAACTGCTCACCTGCTTGCCTGTCTGATTGCCCCTAACTGCTTCTGCCTGCCAACCTAATCACCCCCTAATTACTCCACTGCTGGTCTGAAAACACCTAAATGCTCCTCTGCCAGCCTGATCTCACCTCCAACTGCCCTCCCCTGCTGACCAAGATTGCCCCCAACTGCCCTCCCCTGATGGCCTGATCTTGCCCCCAACTGCTCTCTCCTGCTGGCCAATTTGGTTCTTTTTGGTCAGTTTCTATGCCGGTCAGCATAAAAGCTCCACCTCTTAGGCAGCCATTGGCTCCTTATAGTTAACCCAGATTTGATTCTGATTGGTCAGTTTCTATGTCAGTTAGCATCTCTGGGCCTATCAACAGGGCCTGATCAGAAAGGCAGGGCTGGTCAGCAGCCCAGGTGGAGGCCTGGAGAGAAATGGAGTGCAGCTGCTGGAGAGAAAAAGAGGCAAGTGCTGATCAACAGCTGCCACAGAGGCTATGGATAAAACCATCTTCTCTCTCCAGGCCTGATTTTCACCTCCCTCAGCAGTCCGTGTTGGGCCACCTCTCCTGAAGCCACAGTAGTCAGTGCTGGGTCGCCATGGCAGCCCAGCGCTGACTGCAGGACTCACTTCCAGTTGGTCAAGCTTCCAGTTGTGATGGACCTAGGGTTTTTATATATTAGGATTGCTTCTTACACTTGAAAACACTGTGGGAGCCTGGAAGGGGAAATGCTCTGGGAACCAAAGAAAACAATAGTAACCCTGATGCTGCTGATGCCAATAATATAAGCTTATGCTATATTTACCCATATTTTAGAATAGTAGACTCTACTTTGGTTTTCCAGCTATTTTATTATGATTCAGAAAAAAGTAATCATGTGGAAAAGTGTCTACTTTTGAGAGTCTACAATTAAAATAACTATATGGTCTTGGCAGTAGGTGATCTCATTTATGAGTATTAAATATGTGTTTGTGGGTAAGTAACTCATTAAAGACTTGACATCTTGGAAGGAGTAGGTAGGATAACATCATAGAAGAATTCTTCTGATAACACACAGAAGAATGGAATTAATGAAGTATCAAGCTCTAAACCCCATAACAGCTGGAGGCTATCGATCACAAGTGTTTCATTTGCTGCAGAGGCTGTTGGAATCACTGAATCTCAAAATGAACCCATCATCAGGGAACCAAATGGTTGATTCTGCTCCAAAGGCTGGGAAATATATTTTGGCATTTCTTTTTCATCTTTTTTATTTTTGTGTAATAAATTATATCTGTGATTTCTAATCAAATACACTACATATTTAAGAATATATTTGAACAAAATATTTAATTTTCCTAAGGTGATTATTTTAAAGACATTGATCAGAAAAGAAGCTCACTACTTTGGAGATCAGGTTTCAAAAATTAGATCTAGAATTAGTTATGCCAATGGCAGGTGTTTGCTCCTTAAAAGAATAAAAAACCCACAAACATGAAAAAATATATAAAAATAAAATGAATTCTAGTGTTGTGTACAGATGGCAGATATAAACTCTGTTACTCATCCAAATCCCAGGAATACCAGGTGGGGGAAGCCAGGCACAGTGGGGGTGGTGGTGGTGGGAGCAGTATCTTCAGGGGAATCAAATATCATAAGATTCCTTGAAATATAAAACAACATGTACTTGTTCAGGAGAAAACACAGCAGTCCAGTGCACATGCGAGAAGCACCGCTGCAAAAGGGGCAAGAATTAAAGGTGAAGACACGCCAGAGCACATGAAAATTTGTGAGTTTAGTTGAGCATACATGGATTTAAATTCGGTAGTGCCAGACTGCAGGGGGTTCGGAGCGCTCCACCACAGCAAGGAAGGGTTAGGTTTCTATAGAGAAGACGAAAGAAAAACAAGGGCATTATTTGATTGGCTATTCATTAAGCAGTTCTGTATATGGGAAAGCGTAGGGGCTGCTTGTGACTGGTTGGTCTTTAGTTTCATTGCCTCGAATTCCAGTACATTGCCTCTGGCTTAGGATTGAGTTTGTCAGTGCAGGCTACCAAGGCATTAGAACCCCCTCCATTAAAGGCTGCCTTGTTTTATTATTTTAACAAGAAGCTTCTCCCAACGGAGAGGGGCAAACAGGAGAAGGGAGGCAGGAGGACCCTGAGACATCCTTCTCTCAGTGTCTTAGTCAGAAAGCTAGTTGGCCCTGCAAAGTGTTGTGCTTGCTTGTTCCACTGGCCTCACTGTGCCCAGAAGCAGAAAGAAAGTAAAAGACAAGGATCACCAGGATGGGAAGGGCAGGGTGTGGTGGGAGAACAGCCGTCAGAAAAAGAGTGACAGGCAGTGTGCTTGGTGGCTGGTCACACTCAGAAAGCAGAGGAAATCACCAGGGCAAGGACTTCCGGATCACTCCCGTGTGTCCCACCAAACAGAACGACATCTTGTCTTCAAAATTGATGGGGACAGGTTGTGTCAAGCTATTGCATCAATAAAGACAATTGGACTTGGTTTCTTAGAAATTAAGCACGCTCAATGATGAGATAAAGAAAGAAACTAAGTTGTGATGAGCGTCCAAAAGGGCACAATTATAGGGCACCTTTGTGAGAGGAAAGGCAGAATTAAAATTTTCTCACATAAGGTAACAAAAAGATCAATCTGATGGTGACATGTTTTGCTCATTACAACAGAACAAGTGAAAGTAGCCCATAACTGAATGTGAAAACATGATCAAAACTCTGTAAATGGATGGAAGCTGCTTTTATGTTAAAGAATTTCTTCTAGAAACAGATATTAGTCATCAACTGTGTTATTCATTGGCAGTGTGTTCCCATAAATATCAGCAGCAGGATGCTAACTATCTAGTATTTATATCCACAGTTACATAAAAGATATACTATAGATATAGTAATCAGTGGACCCTGTAGAGAACAGCAAAGGATAAAATCTAAAGCTCAGAAAAAGGACTTTTTCTTGTACCAGGAGAGTCTCATATTTTCAAAAAATTTTCAGGGAATTATTTTTTCTTTATAGAGTGGTATGTCTGAAATAAACATGTAAATATTTAATAGATGCAGTGGTTTGTGTTTTTCCCACTGTTTCTATTTTCTGTGTGCTAGGTCTATGAGATTTCATTTTTATCTCCTCAAATTTAGCTTTAATCATCTTCCTGTGCATGAAAATTCTAAGCTACTTTGATTCATAGATATATATTTATAACATACTGCATATTCAGAGCTCTTACCTTTGTAGATCAGAGTTTGAGGACTGCTTTGGCTCTCAGATAATTTCTTTCAGATCATTTACTCACTAAAAATATTTTAAATTTAATCACATGTAAAGACATTTAGATGTTTCTGGTGTGAAAATTTTATAATATTGCTGAAATTAAAATTCAAAAGACATTCCTTAAATCCAATAAGCAACTTTGACACATTGATTCTTATAGCCAAGATGAGAAAATGAAGACCAATTATTTCATGAAATTATTTAAATTATAAAATGAAGATAGAAAATATAATTTGCCTTAATACAGATACATCTCTAGTACAATTGCCATACAGATTTGATTTGGTGAACTCAACATTTTCACAAATAAAGTTTTTAATTTGAAGTATGAAACACATAAATTTAAATACAAATATTAATATTTCCACATACTTATACATTGTGACATTAGATTTGAAGTTGCATTTGAGGTTATCCTAGATAATAAAAGGCTAAAATGCAAATAAACCAAATGGTAGAAAAATTGATCAACCAGTCACTATGTTGTGCACTGACCACCAGGGGGCATGCATGTTTCATGGTGGGTGTCAAGCGTGGTGGGATGGTGGAGCAGGTGAGTGGGGGCACCAGACCAAGGCAGGGTACCAGTTGCTATCATCCAGGTGAGCCTTTGGTGGTTATTAAAAATTCTTTGCTCCCACGCATTGCAGTCCCACCCAGCGCTCATACCTGCTGCTGGTGCCAGCCCCACTTGCACCCACAGCTGGCACTGGTCCTGCTTGCACCCACAGACAATGCCAGAGCCACTGCTCACATCCACCGCCGGTACCCAGCGCCTGTCCTAATCACTTGGTGCCATCAGCGGGTGTGAGTGATGGCTGCCGGCCCTGGGTCCTGATTTTCCCTGAGGGCTTCTCCACCTCCCCCTGCTCCTGAGGGATGATCGGGGCAGCAGCCCTGCTCACACCCACTACTGGTGCCAGCCCCAGTCACTCCAGGCCATCAGAGGGTGTGAGCAGGTTGTGAGCAGGGTTGGCGCCATCAGGGCATGGAAGGGGCAGTGGCCAGAACAGGGTTTCCAGCAGTCAGGAGACTGGGGGTGGTGGCAGGAGAGGCCAGGCAGGGGCATGGAGGATGGCCAAGACTCGCCCCTGTGCCTACTTCAGCCTCGAGGCCCACAGTTCCTTTAAAGGTGCATGAATTTGTGCACTGGACCCCTAGTTTTTTAAATAAAATTCTTTAAAAGTAATAAGAAATATCCTTGAAATCAGGAGTTTTAACATACTACAGTTATTAAACATATTTTAAATGTACAATTTCTCTTGACAGCAAATTGGAGTACTTAAGATTTTTTGGAAGCTAATTGCGCTCTCATTTAGTTTAATGAACATTTTCAATAGCAATATTATGATTCATGTTTCTCTGGGAAAGAGCAACTTGATACTTATGAAGTGTTGAGCTGTTCTAAGCAAGACATGTGGCTACTAGGGGGATATTTTTTAACAAATAGCTCAGTCATACATTGTCAATTATTTCTTAAAGAAATCTATTCCTATATTGAAAGCGTGTTGTGCTTGAAATAAGAAAGCTAATCTTCAACAGCATTGTAACTATTGTAGAGAAAATTTTACCTGAATGCATCAGTTCCAATTCTTTCTTTCTTTTTTTTTTCTCTAGCAAGAATCCTTCTGGAAGTGATCAACTATTGTTATGTCCATTTAATGTGCAGGAGGGAAAAAGAAGAATCTCTCTAAAACTCTCTACACAGTTTTTGTTTTAGTTTTAATTATAGGTTTCAAATAATTATTTTTGAAGATATCTGACTTTATGTAAGTGAATTATCATTATTATTGAGATTTGTCAATAGTTGAATAATCACATCTTTTAACCCTCTCAAGTGTAGGCCCAGTGGAATGATAGAAGTATAAATTAAAAATTCATCAGTTTGATGATTAATGAAACATTTTGGTGAACATGGCTTATACCTATTTACAAAACTGCATCATCTTTATTAGAGAACTATTTCCCCACTGTCCTGGCATGCGCACCCCTCCTCCTCCTCCAGCTCTTCTCTCAGTCCAACTCTCCTCCCTGAGCTCTATCCCACTTCACACCTCAGTTGTCAGGGGCTGCCTGCTGCACTGGTCTGCAGCATTGCCTGCTGGATTTCTTGAAGCTCTTCTTTGCACAGATTCTGGGGCCTAATATTTCTTGAATGAATGAAGCCAAGCAAATTTGGCCAGATGCCATTTCGAGGAAGTCCAGATGGCAAGGAACTGAAGTATTCTTCAAAGAACTGAGACTTTTACTGCAATGCCCATAAGAAACTGAACCCTGCCAACAACCACTACAACAAGATTAACTATGTGGATTAAAGGGGAAGAATCACAAAGAAAGATAAAATTACAGAGAGAGGCACTATGGAAGCAGTAAATGTTCTTCCTTTCTATTTGCTACTTAAGGAACGCCTATAAAATAGACACCAAAATATCTAGATCTTTTCTCAGTTATATTTACCTAAAACATTTGAAAATGTGTCCTGGCCAGTTTGGCTCAGTGGATAAAGTGTCGCCTGCAGACTCAAGGGTCCCAGGTTTGATTCCAATCAAGGACATGTACCTTGGTTGTGGGCACATCCCTAGTGGGAAGTGTGCAGGAGGCAGCTAATCGATGTTTCTCTCTCATCGATGTTTCTAACTCTCTATTCCTCTCTCTTCCTCTCTGTAAAAAATAAATATAATATATTTAAAAGTAATAATAATAATAAAACATTTGGAAATCTGACAACATAGTAGAAATATATAAAGCAACAATACCAGTGAAAATTGATGTTTAAATTAGTATAATTTATGAATTCATAAAGTAGATAAATTTATCTTAAGATATCAATCATAAGTTCAGATAAGAATATTACCAGGATCTTTGAAGCTTCTACAGTATCACTTAGTGGTTTAATATTCTTTCTTCTGGTACAGCTGGTAGAGAGGAAGGAGTTAAAGTGACTGATCTGTAATCCATTTCTTTCCTGATTACCCGAAAACCATCCTATATAATAAAGAGCTATTATGCAAATGGTGGTCACACCCTTGCTCCCTCAAACTGAGGCTGGGGATCTGAGGCCGCACCCCTGCTCCAGCATTGGGGCCAGGGGATCTGAGGCCGGCTAAGGGGAACTGAGGCTGTGCCCCCCACCCTGGGGAGCTCGATGGGGTTGGGGTCAGCCGGGTCTAGGTCTTGTGCAATTTTGAGGCTCACATGGATGGGAGGGGACTTGACTCTGGGTCCCACGGCTTGCCCCAGACTCTGACAGGAGGAAGATTTTCATATACATTTTACTAATTTTTTTTTTTATCTCTGACACTTCTATTATAGAGAAAGGGCAAATAACAATATTAAAATATTTTCTCTAATTCTCTTTTAATGTGAACAAATTTTGTGCACCAGTCTACTAGTACTTAATAAAAAGAAGAGAACCAAACTGCCATGATTTTTTGTTAGTTTGTTTTTTTGTTAATCCTCACCTGAGAATATTTTTTTTTAATATATTTTATTGATATTTTACAGAGAGGAAGGGAGAGGGACAGAGTCAGAAACATAAATGAGAGAGAAACATTGATCAGCTGCCTCCTGCACACTCCCCACTGGGGATGTGCCCACAACCAAGGTACACGCCCTTGACTGAAATCGAACCTGGGACCCTTGAGTCCGAAGGCCAAGGCTCTATCCACTGAGCCAGACCAGTTAGGGCTGAGAATATTTTTTTCTCATTGATTTTTGAAGGGAGTGGAAAGGAGAGAGGAGGAAAGAGAAAGGAGAGAGAGAAAGAGAGAGAGAGAGAGAGAATGTGAGAGAGAAACATCTATTGGTTACCTCCTATATCTGGGGAATGGACCTGCAATACAGGTACGTGTCCTTGACCTGGCATGAAACTTGCAATCCTTCAGTGCACAGGTCAACACACTCCACCACTGAGCTACACCAGCCAGGGCTTTTTTTTTTTTTTTTTCAAACTAAATCCATGACCTACCTAGATACTTTAATAATAAAATATTGAAAGTATTTTATTGAAAAGCTCTAAAAAGAAAAAGAAATCCCCTTATAGATAATATACAGTAGTGAATAAGGTATCAAATCTATCATCCAGGAAGAATGGCAGGATGCTATGTCACTACTTACAGAAACAAGGCAACCTGAAGCTAAATGGCTGCCCACTGCAGTGTCCACAGGTCCAGCCTCATGGTGCACACCCTGAGCTACAACCCCTCCAAAAGGCATTGTCCCTACAGCCTCAATGCCAAGCAAAGAACATCAAGAGCTTGTCTTGGCTGTTAGTTCTTTTCACAAACTATAGAGATGTACAGATGAGAACTCAGGATTTCTAGCCAATAACCAAATAGTTAACACCACCTTACAGATTTAAAAGGAGAGAGAGAGAGAGAGAGAGAGAGAGAGAGAGAGAGAGAGAGAGAGAGAGAGAGAGAGAAAATGCTAGAAAAAAACATCTTTAAATGCCTTGTCACACCAACAGTAAAGTGCACGGAGTGAGGAGAACATGAGAGCCTTTTCATTTGAAAAATGTTTGGAAATATGTTCAACTTTGATACAGTTTTGGATGCTCTGGACACCCATGGCCCCTTTGTGTAAACCACCGATAATTTCTAGGCACTTTGAAAGACTACATATAATCATGATCCAGTTGTGTAATTAATCCTAAGGATGGCAATAGACATCTCTCAAATAGTGTCAATTACGGTGCTCCCCTACACTAAAGTATTCTACAGGAGACAGATAAGCACGTTTTTATTCCTCCTCCTCCTCTTCCTCATCTTCTTCTTCCACCTTTTTCCGGGCAACTTTAGCAATACCCTTTGCGCCATCAAACTTGCCTTTAGACTTACAGTCGGCGAGATCCTTCTCATACTTCTTCAGTTTTGCAGGCTTATTGTTGTAAGACTGTTTTTCACTGTCACTTGTTATTCCACATCTTGCCCAGCTTCTTTGCCACATCTCTAATAGAAACTCCAGGTTTGTGGGTTTGAAATTGGGGCAGAATTCTGAGTAGAAAAGGAAACATCCAGGCGGTGGCCTTTTGGGGGCATTTGGGTCCTTCTTCTTGCCTCCCTTAGCTGGCCCATAAGCTTTCATTTCCCGATCATAGTGTATGTACTTTATCTGTCATTGCTGTCTCATCAAATTAAATTTCTCTTTTGCTGACATTGTCTTCCACCTCTCAGAGCACTTCCTAGAAAATTCTGCAAAATTGACTGGAACTTCTGGGTTTTTCTTCTTATGTTCCTCTCTGCAGGTTTGCACAAAGAGGGCATGAGCAGACATCTTGCCCTTGGGCTTCTTGAGATCACCTTCAGAAATCCTGGCTGTATTGTTCACTAGCCTGGGCATCGCCTAATTTGCTTTACCATTGCCAAGTAGAAATTGCATCTCATTACTTTATATCCTATTGGCAAGGCTTAACAAAGTTTTATGCTTTTGCATATATATTTCTTCTTTACTGGCACCAAAACATTTTTTGATCAGTAAAGTGATGCATATAAAGGTGAATTTAATAACAGCCTGAAAATTGTGTAAAATTTGTAGAATACAAAGAGACTGAGGGCAGAAGAAAGTATATTTGATTAAAACATAAAGTTGTACTGGATTGATTTAGAGCTAAGGACGTAATCTTCTTTTAAAATGATAACTGAACTTCTGAGCAAATAGGCTAATAGTTCCTATTGAGAGAAGGATATGTGTATATAAAATGTTTTTAAAAACATGTCCCTAATTAAGAACTTTATATAATTAATAAGTTCAGAATCTATGAATTATTGAAGCATTACTCCCTAGAAAATAACATAAACATAAACAGTGATATACAACAGAGGTGCCTCACATGCTAAATGTTCTTCTGCTATGAGGGTAAAACTACACAATTTCACACAAGGCCTCCTATATTATTCTAGATCACACCATCCACATTTGATGTACAGAAAATCTGAGGCAGCCACCACTCCATATGCTAGGTTTGTCCAGGCTCTTCCTGAGACTTAGCCTGTTGATTGCCTGTATTCTTATACTTATTAGTAAACCTTAATCATCTATCTATATATATAAAAAGCTAACATGCTAAATGTCTCACCAGTTGCTGTAATGTGCACTGATCACCAGGGGGCAGATGCTCAACACAGAAGCAGCCATGATGAGCACAGAGAAATGGCACTACGGATCTGGTACCCACGATGTAATACTCAATACTCGACTTCCCCCCAAGTGTAAGGTGACCAGATTTAAAGTGGTACACCATTGATGGGGGGGGTCTTTCTTTTTTATTATTATTACTTAAAATATTACAAAGAGTAATCGGGAATTTCTTAAAACGCCACGGGACGCGGGACAAACTGTTAAAAATCGGGACTATCCCACCAAAAGCAGGACGTCTGGTCACCTTACGCAAGTGGGACACAGGCCCCTGTAGTGACAACCCACCAAATTGCAACTGACACTGCCAGATACCCCATGGTGCAAAACACAGCCCACACTCCAGCCTAGCTCAACAATGGTCACTGTGGGTCCTAGGTAATGACATCACATAGCAATGCCCAGCTTCCTCTCCCTAGCAACAACTAGCCTTCTTGCAGTTTCTTCAGCACAGGAACCTGACTTGCTCTATAGCCAGGTGCAAACATTTTACACTTTAACCAAATGTCTATGAAGCATTTTCTCATGCCTCATTTCATTTGTTCCTCACAGAAGTCCTGGAGTAGGTAGATAGGAGACTGGGTGGAATCCTTTCTTTTCATTAGCTGGAAAATGGACATTTAGAAAGTTTAAAAACTTGACCCTATTGAAAAAAAGTAAGAAATGGTGGACCTTGAAAATGACTTCAGGTTTTCTCACTGCACAGAATATAGTCAAACACTGCTGTAGTTAAATAGTTTACCCTTTGTTCTCCCTGCATGATCTACAATAATAATCTGCGTTGTGTTGTTATTTATTGCTGTGTTGCCAACAATTACCTGAAAGAGAAGTTGGGGCACTTCACTGGGCTGGAAAAAGTTTATCTAAATCAGAAAGTAGGTCTAATTAAGCAAGTTTATCTATACATGTAAAAGGCTAAGTTGACTCGTGCATGCATAACACATATAAAGTTCTTTCTAGCACCAATCGCATGTGTATGTTTCGATCTGTCATTATCGGTCGTGAATTTGGTTGACACTTCTATTGTAGAGAAAGGGCAGAAGTCAGGAGGGGGTCCCGGCAGCCTGCGATGGGGTCCGGCCTCACTCCCATGGTAGCCCAGCTCTGCGTGAGTCAGATACGGGTTCCAGCTACCCATGGTGCAGGTCTGACCTGACTCCCACAGAAGCACACAGGGTGCCTCCTCAGAGGACAGTAGGTGGGCAACTCCTTGCATGATTTCAATAGCATGCTGGGCCTCTGCTATCTACTCTATAAAAGCAAAATATTAAAATTAACCGTTTCTCCGAGACAGGGTAAGCCACGCCCACCAGCCAAT
>PVJC01022854.1:0-26926 GCA_004026665.1 Murina feae
GAGGAGGAGGCTTTGGGACAACCAGTGGCAATTTCCTGTGGGCAGCTGGAAAGGAGAGATTGGAATCAGGGGGAGAGCTGCAGAGATTAGAGAGGGAGAGAGAGAGGGAGAGAGAGAAAGGTTAATGCTTTCCAGTCCAGCCTCGCTTTTACCGAGAGCATTTTGGGTTGGAGAAGAGAGAGTGCGTTCAGGAAAAAGATGAACCGTGTGAAGGTCACGGCTTAATTAAGAGGCATCTGCTGCAATCCAGTTATTCCAAAAGATTGACTGCATATCTGGGTCAAGTGTCTTTTTCATGATATCACCAAAAATGAGCAGGGGAAAAAATGTGGGTTTTTTTGTAATAGGGAAGAGTAAGTCTCACTCCCAGGACCCCTAATGTTCCTATTGCTAAGAAAGAAAGTGTGTGTTTCACTGAAATACCCAAGCAATCAGAAGAGAGGTCAGAGGGATCATTCCTTCATTAGGAGACTTCATTTCCTAATGCATAACAAAGTCACTCAGGCTCAAAGGTCAAGCAGGCCTGGATTTGAACCTTAGCTCCACCACTTCCTAGCTGTGTGACCGTGGACAAGATACTTAACCTCTCTGAACCTTTGGTCCCTCACCCATAAAATGGAGATAATAGAACTGCCTAATTCATAGGGCTGTGGTGGCAATCAAATGAAATGATGTATGTACAGAGTTAGTCCACTACTTGACGCGAAATAAGGGCTGAGTATATCAGTTATCTTTCTGTCCTATCACCTAACTTCTTTTAGGAACAGATTTTAATCAACAAGGGCATGTTTTCATGGCTCATAGGACTCCTGGGAAGTCCTCTGAGGGAGACAGAGAAGCTGAACAATGAGATGAACCAGCAGGTTACATTTCTTATGTCTAAATCCATTGCTTTTGTCTAAATGCATTGTCTAGTAAGGGACAAAGTAAGAAGGGCTTCAGGAATTCTGTAGGAGATGAACAGCTCCTCCTTAGTGGGCTGCTACCCCAGGCAGGGTCTGAAGGGCACTGCCTTCTGCTCTCCAGGGCCCTTCCCCATTTCCACCAACATTTACATGACAGAGGATTTCCTGGGAGGGGTCACAAGGATTTGTGTTAGGGCCCCCCTAGCAAATGAATGGGGACTCCCTACCAACCCAAAGGAGAAGTCCTTGAACCAAGGACAGTGAACAGAAGAGGGTCTCTACTGGACCCTGCACCTGTCCTTGAGAAAGCCTTGGAAGAAGTCCTACCACGGATGGCCAGCAGCAGATTAAAAATCTAGACGTTTCTAGAAGGTTCTGGCCCATAGATCGAAGTTTAGGAAAGGCCAATTGGATGTAGGAAAGTGAAACTCACAGTATAATAATAATAATATGAACATTTGCTGAGCAAGTATTATATGCCAGGAACTCTTGTATGTATGTGCTAACTCTGTCTTCATCATGACTCATGAGGGAACTACCATCCCATTTCACAGGCGGAACACTGAGGTCAAAAGATATTAACAAACTTCCCTAGAGTCCAACAGCTACTAAGTGACAGAAGAAAGTTTTGAACCCGGGAGGTCTGACTGCAGAGCCTATACTCCTAACCACTGTGCTAAACTGTGTCCCAAAACTGGATCCAGCCCTGAGAGCGGAAGGGCCATCGTGTGAGTCCTGACCCGAGAAAACACTCTGCCAGTGAAGGGAACACAGGAAGTGCTGTTGCCCAGGCCTGAGCCCCCCCTGGAGTGTCTTGTCAGGTGCCAGGCACCCCGATGCAGAGCCCAGCATCAGATGCTCCCAAGGGTGAGTCACCCTTGGAAGCTGGGAGACTCTTCTCAGGGTCCCTGTTCTTTGATCTCCCTGTTCCTTTCCTGGGGACACAGCCTGGCAAGGAAGGACCTGCTGGTACCCCCATTGTCTAGCTAAGGAAACCGAAGCCTGGAGGAGTTAAACAATGTGCCGACACTCCAGCAAGCAGCCCCATGCAGAGCCGGGCCCAGGCGGACACTCAGCCCATGCACTTGGCTCGGTCACTTCTGCTTTGTATTTTATTCCCACCTCCCACCTAGAAGAGGGGCTATCAGACAACAACTCATTAATCATAACTCGATAGCCCACTTTAACATTATGTGGGCGCTGAGTTTACATGGAGACCAACACAGGCATAGTGTCTGTCCTCATCTAATGAACAGGTCTTTGAACACCCATGCTGGCCAGGCCCTATGGGAGGAGCTGGGACCATAGCAACAGATGTAGCAGACAAGGGTCTGAGCTCAAGGACCATGTGTTCCCATGAGGAAGATGGGCAGCAGATGCAGAATGGCTGGCAGTGAATAGGGCTGTGGGCGGGAGAGAGAGAGAGAGAGAGAGAGAGAGAGAGAGAGAGAGAGAGAGAGAGACATCAAAGGAAGGAAGGGCTTCGAGTGTGGCGGGAGTTATATTCTTCAAGTAGAATGGTCAGGGGGAAACATTAGAGCAGAGACCGAACAGGTGAGGAAATGAGCCATGTGGATACTGGGAAGGGGACAGGGCAAAGGCCATTCCGACAGAGGACACACACGCCCTAACGAGGGAGCAAGCTGGGTGCACACAGAAGCAGCGGAGTGGCTGGTGTGGGTGACCAGGGGACCATGAAGGGGCCAGGGGTCCATGGTGGCCATTGAGGGAGACTGGAAGTCACTGGAGGGCAATCTAACAGAGAAACAAAATCACCCTTTGTCTTTCCTGGGATAGACCCATGGTTCTCCACTGGGGGTAATTTTGTTCCACTTTGGGGGCATTTGGCAATGTCTGGGGACAATTTTGGTCATTACAAGTAGCAGGAGGGGTATTGCCAGCATTACAAGTAGCGGGAGGGGTATTGCCAGCATTACAAGTAGCGGGAGGGGTGTTGCCAGCATCTAGTGGGTAGGGGCCTCAGATAAGGCTACACATGCACATGACAGCCATCTCCACCCCAACAAAGAAATATCTGGGCTAAAATGTCAATGGTACCAAGGTTGAAAAACCCGAGTATAGAGCTAAGAATGACCAAGATACAAAAGCAGAGGCCACAAATGCAGCGTTCAAGTCCCTCGGGCCCAAATCCCGTCCCTTCCCCCACCCATCCCACCCCCAGAGGTAAGCATACCTTGCCTTCCTATCGGTATGTCCTCCTCCGCTCCAAGGACCACTTCCCTGGGATGTATTCCAGGCCACGTCCTGCTGCTTGGCGCCTGCTGTGTGTCTAAGCTGAGGATGATGAATGTTCTGTGCTCAGGGCCCTGTGCGTGTGTACGCAGCCCTGACATCTTCTGTGCGCCCCATGTCCTGGGGTGTAATTTATTAGGCTTAATCCCTGTCCGGGGTAATGATAAGTCTTCCCTGTGGAAATGCTGGGGAGGAGGATACGCCCCATTATTATTTTATTAGAACACCACTGGGCATTCCAGGGGTCCCTGAGTAGACATCGCATGCTCCTCGGATGATTTAGACAAGAAGCCCTCCTGCCCTCCGCCCCCTTTCCCCAAGCAGGGGGGCTCGATCCTCCCCAAACTCAGGACAAATATCCACAGATTTCCTTGCACACATCCCATGCTCCCTTCTGATTACTAAATTCCTCCTCCTCGCTTCATGCCAACTGTGTGCTTCCACAGCGGGAGAAAACATGTACGTTTGAAGGCATGCAATCAGGCGTTTACTGCTTTCTCAACGATGCGAGCAGGAGATCCAAAAGCTCAAGTCTGCAGCAAAGGTTTCTAACCTCCAAACTTGTGCTCTCGGTTTCTTCCGAAACCAGCACTGACGAAGGCTGCTCAGGCAAGTTAGCTTTTCACAAATTGTCTCTCCTCCTCCAGCCCGCCTGTCTCAATTTGCAGAGTGAGGGGGGAGGTGTGGAATTGTCAGGAGACTCCCAGCCTCTGCTCCCCCTCAGTCATCTGGCTTTGCCATAATTGCCCCCTCTCTCCCTTCCCACGTGCAGGGTCAGCTTCTACATATCCTGGGTTCCAGTCGGTTGGAAGGTCACTGGTTTCTAATTCCCTGGCTCACTAAGGTAAATTGTATGTTGCATGTTCAGTTCAGCTCAGAGATGTCTTCTCTGGGGTCCTTTTCGTCCCATCTTCTTGCACGAAGTCTCCCGTTGACTTGATATGCAAATGATACGTGGACCTTTCCCCTCTAATACTGCAAAGGGCTCGCCCCTTGTCCAAGGTCACCCATCATCACCCATCTTGCAACTTCCCTCCTTGCTATGAAAAACAGCTGGACCAGGAGTGGGCCCTGAGAGGCTGCAGAATCAGAACCTTAAGTAACACAGGTGTAGACACAAGGATGGCCAATATGCTCTTAAGGGGAAGGCGGGCCCACAAGTGCAGTGTCTGAGACCCTGGGGCCCAGACCCATCCTCTCCCCAGATGAGCATCCCTTGCACTCCTGTTGGTATTTCCTTGATTCCCCGCTCTGAGCCTCAGTCTCCTCACATGGCAAAGGCGAGTCACTTTCAAATACGTGTTGCTTACTGAGGGGACATAGCCTGAGAAATGCATCACTGGGCGATTTTGTCATTGTGTGAATATCACAGAGGGCACTTACACAAACCACGGTGGTCTAGCCTACTGCACACCTGGGCTGGACGGTACAGCCTGTGGCTCCTGGGCTGCAACCCTATACAGCATGTTACTATGCTGGGTATGGTAGGCAATTGTAACTCAATGGTAAATTTTGTGTATCTAGACATGGAAAAGGTACAGGAAAAATTTGATCTAGAAGATCAATGTCGGTGCACCTGCAGAGGGCGCTCACCGTGCATGGAGCTTGCAGGACAAAACATTGCTCTGGGTGAGTCAGGGAGTGAGGGTGAGTCAATATGAAGACCTAGAACATTACTGTTGGCTACTGTAGACTCTATAAACACTGTACACCTCAGCTACACTCAATTCACAAAACAACGCGAGATTAAATCAACTGCAAGAGAAGATGGTGCAATCAACAGACGCGGTAAACACAAGATGTCTGAGGCTGCTGCTGGCGTAAGACGGCACACTGTTTTACAGAAGTTTTTTGTGAGTAGGAAGAGCACACTGTAAAATAACCATAGAAAGCATAGCATCGTAAATACGTGAACCAGTAACCGTTGTTTGTTATCATCATCGTGTTATGTGATTGCAAGTGCTGTGCTTCCTACTCCAGCTCCTCAGGCGGTGTGTTTGCACCGCAGGCACACGAGTGAGGGGTTGTGTTATGAGCAATGCGATAGGAATTACTCGACTCTGCTAGACACTTATGGAACCACTGTTGTGTATGTGATCTGTCGTTGACCGAAACGTCACTGAGGCGCGCCACTCTGATTCGTTGTGTTGGGGTGAATGGCAGATGAAATAATGCATGTGAAAGCGGTTTTCAAATCGCAAGGTGCAATTTAAATGTTTCGATTCAGTTCTGCCATTTTGCTGTGAATTGATGACGTAAGAAGCATTAGGATGATGTGAAATGCAGTACAATAGTCTACCTCCTTACCTGCGGTTTCTCTTTCTGAAACAGTGCAAAAATGTTAAATGGAAAATCCCAGAAATAAAACAATCCGTACATTTTAAAACGCACACTGCTCTGAGTAGCATGATAAAATCTGTCGCCATCTCAGTGATCAGATGGACCATCATGAGATCACAGTGCTTGTGCTGATTTTACCTTCAGAGAACTTTTATTACAGTACTAGAGGCCCTGTGTACGGGCAGGGTCTCTAGGCCTGGCCAGTGATCAGGGCCTATCAGGTTCCCCCACCTCCCCACCTCCTCGCCTCCTCCTTCCCTCACTCCCTCAGCACCTCACCACTCCCGCCAGTGGTCACCTGCAATGTTCCACACCACCACCCCCGCCTCGGTGGTCAGCACATGTCATAGCGAGCGATCAAACTCCAGTTCTCCAGGTGGAATTTCCAAGGGGACACTTTGAATATTAACTTTTTATATATATAGACTACAGGCCTGGTGCACAAAAATTTGTGCACTCGGGGGGGTCCCTCAGCCAAGCCTCCCTGTACTCACTCGCAATCTGGGACCCCTCGGGGGATGTCCACCTGCTGGTGTAGGCCTGCTCCTCAGAGGATCAGGCCTAAGCTAACAGTCAGACATCCCTCTGGCAGCCTGGGAGCCCTTGGGGGATGTCTACTTGCCAACATAGAGCAGGCCTAAGCTGCAGTTGGACATCCTTAGTGCTGCTGAGAAGGCAGGAGAGTCTCCTGCCACCACCGCTGTGCTGGCAGCCGGCAGCCTGGCTTGTGGCTGAGCAGAGCTCCCCCTGTGGGAGCGCACTGACCACCAGGGGGCAGTTCCTGCATTGAGCGTCTGCCCCCTGGTGGTGAGTGTGTGTCATAGTGACCAGTTATTCCCAGTTGTTCTGCTGTTAGGGCTATTTGCATATTACCCTTTTATTATATAGGATATTATATAGGATACTGTTATCATTGCTCTATTGGATTGTTAGTTGTTGTTCATCTCTAACTATGCCTAATTTATAAATTAAACTTTCCTAGGCATGTACTGGGAGGGGGGAAGGGTGTCTTGGAACGTACCCCTGAGGATAAGGGGGGACTATGGCAGCTCTTCCTCTCAGGTATAGTAAGAGCCCCAGGTGTGGTCTGAGCTGGGTGAGGCCACTGTGCAGAGTGTCACCAACTTATGAGCTGATCAGGTGATGGGAGAAGAGAGAGGGCCACTGGGCATTGCTGCCTCTAAGGTGGGTCCAAGTTTCCACATGTGAACGCCCTGAGGGTCAGCCTCCCCGGGAGAAACTAGCTGATGATGGAAGCCAACAGGAGGACCTCTCCTTCCCTTCCCACTGGACGTCCAGCAATGCAGTCACAGAGGGAAAGTTCGCACTCTAAGTTTCGAAGTCATTTCTGATGAGCTCATCAATAATTGCCTTATAAGAACTATCCCATGCCTAAGAAGCATTTTAAGCCTTTTTAAGCTCCAAAGATTAGGGTGGAACAGGGAGGGGGTGGGGGGCAGGCAGATAAACAACAGAAGGGAGAGCATCCTCCATGCAGAGAAGCAGGTTCTGTACTTTGGTTAGATTAATCCCCAAATTGAAACCGGCCCTGAGCGTCATTCTGAGAACTGAGAGGCGAGATAAGAGAAAGCCCTCCGCAAAGCCCTGGCATTGAGCTGTTTGTGGAAACGCAGGCGGCGTCCTTTCCCTGCAGCCAAAGGACAGAGGAGCCCGCAGAGGGCAAATAGAGGGTGAGAGTTTCTGCGGGCAAGGAAGGGGGGGATGTGGAGGAGGGGGAGGAAGAGCAGCAGGGGCCACGGGGGTGAAGCCAGCACTGTCCGCCAAGCCAGCGACACGTCCTTCCCTCCCAGCCTGGGGACTCACGACCTGCCTGT
The DNA here is from genome assembly GCA_004026665.1 of Murina feae. NCBI lineage: Eukaryota > Metazoa > Chordata > Mammalia > Chiroptera > Vespertilionidae > Murina > Murina feae. The sequence goes on from PVJC01022854.1 coordinate 7,334, forward strand.
TTCCACACCATGAAAAGCACAAGTGTTGGGTTCTGCAAAAAAAAAAAACAAAAAAAAAACCAGGCAGGCTGGCTCTGCTTCTGTCCGGGCAGGACTTTAACACTCACCTGCAGAAGCCTCCCCCTCCCTGGGCTATGCCTGGCTTCCAAACCGGAGACCGAGACTGTGGCCTGGCTTTGGCTCCAACCCTGGGCAATGGGAGTGTTGTGTTTAGGTCTTGGTGGGTCTGTTGGAAGGTGAGACCCAGAGTGGCACTTCAAAAGCTCCGTGGGACCCCACCAACGTGGCTCCGTGGTTGAGCATTGACCTCTAGAGGTCATGGTTTGACTCCCTGTCAGGGCACATGCCCAGGTTGCAGGCTCGATCCCTAGGGTGGGGCATGCAGGAGGCAGCAGATCAATGATTCTCTCTCATCATTGATGTTTCTATCTCTCTCTCCCTTTCCCTTCTTCTCTGAAATCAGTAAAAAAAATATCTATAATAATAAAAGCATGATATGCTAATTAGACCAGACGTCCTTCCGGACAAAGCTGGGGTGTGAGGGAAACCTAGGTCCTGGGTGCTTACCAGTGGCCAGGGGAAAGCCTGGGTCCTGGGTGCCGGAGGGAAACTCGGATCCTGAGTGCGAGAGAGAAGCTGGTGCCGGCAGCCAGGGGAAGGAAGGCCTACTCTTGCACAAATTTTGTGCACTGGGCCTCTAGTATATATATATATTTAAAAGCTACATGGGAAAAGTGCCCAAGAAGACCCTGGGCTCCCCATTCTGGCTTCTCCAGGCTCTGTGAGCACAGGAAGGACACCTGCTGGTGGGAGGTGGGAATCTTGGAGACACTGCAGTTTCAGTGCTGCTGACTGACTAGGCTCAGGGGCGCATAGGCTTCTGTCATTAATTTCCTTCACCCACAATCGTGTGGGGAGGAAGGAGGTTGGGGGGATGCCTGTCCAGGATCTGAGATATTCCCAGGAGTGTAGGTTGGGGTGCAGGACAAGGAGAACATTCCAGAAAAGGCAGCAGTCCATGCAACCAGCCTAGGGAGGCTGGCGAGAGGCACTGATGAGAGTTACACCGTCTCAACTTGTTTTCTTGGGTTTTAAGTGGCATCCAGCTCATTCCTTCTCATCCCTTCCCTTTTCCTGCTGCAGTTTACGTCTTCATCTTTCCAAAAGAATTAAATGAGTATTTTAATTAAATGAGTATGAGTATTTTATAAAATATAAAATGTTTAAATGCTTACGCAAACCACTGAAATTTACCCTTTAAAAATAAATTTTTAAGAAATGGTATCAAAATGATATGTACATAGGATTAAAAAATAATGGCATTAAATGGCTTATAAGAATAAAATAATGCTCCCCTCAAAAAAGCCCAGAGGTAATTTCTTTTTCATTTTAAAAATTGTTTCTACTTTTAGTTCTTCTGGTGGTTGTTTCCACATTTCCATCTACTATGCTTCCGTCAGCACTTTTTGTTTTATCGATTATGCATTTTATGACCTTCGACCTTACCTACGACCTTCGGATAGAAGAGGGTTTAGCTCCCTCACAAACACTCACCCACCTCTTCTCCTTCCTTCTTCGTTCCTCTATTGGTCACGTTTGTCTAAATAATGCGTGCATTTATATACTTTTAAATGTTTATTTATACACATGCATGTAAGTATGTAAATGCTACCATGTTTTGCTTTCCTGTCCTTTGCTGCTTCTCTTACCACATCTTCATCTCCATCAGGGGTGGGGAACGTCTGGCCCACGGGCCATATAAGGCCTGAAAAATCATTTGGTCTGGCCCTGCCAAGGCAACCATAGGCGGGACTTGAAATTCAATAAATCTAGAAACTTCTTTCATAGCAACATAAATTTATATCAAGTGAATTATATTAAGTGAGTGATGTTATAAATATCCAAATGGCCCTTGGAAAAGGTTCCCCACCTCTGCGCTGCATGACCTCACCACAGTTGAGAAATGACGGGCATTGGGTGGAAGTACCACTCACAACACATGAGGAGCTCACCAGCCTGGAAACTGGCCCAGACACAAAGAATGGATCAAGGTCCAGCCCACTTTTGCTGAGTAGATGGTCAGATGCCAAGACAAAGGCTGTCCCTCAAGACAGAAAGCCCTGGAAGCAGATGGCACAGACCTCCTCTTGCCTGCGTGGACCCCCTTTTAATCTTCCCTCTTGCCCGGCCAGCTCCCAGTTATTGACTCTGCATCACCACCCACTCCAGGTAGTCACCCACACCAACAGGTTGGCACTCCTCCTCCTCACCCAGGAGTCCTGCTCTGCTTCTCTGTTTCTTGCACTCCTTCAGTCTATCATGGATTCAGCAATATCCTGTGCTTAGGAGCTGAGAACACAGGCAAATACAAGACAGGCAAGGGCCCTGAACTCTGGGAGGGGAGCTTAAGAGGCCATTGAAAGGGACAGCCTTTCAATGAATAAAGTAAATTCACTTCGGATTGTGGGAGTACCAGAAAGGATGCCAAAATAGGAGATAGTAGCTCTTTTCTTCTCTGAAAAGAAAACTGAGGCAGCAAATGCAAAGGAGCCATGCTTACAGAGAGCAGCCTGAAAGGAGGTCCAGGAAGAGGAAGGTGAATGTGCAAAGGGCCTGTGACAGTGACAGGGGGCAGGGTGTGTTTAAGGAACTGAGAGGCCCTTCAGCTGGAGTTTTGCAGATGAATGGTCCAAGGTAAGCTTGTCAGAAGACGAGGGCCAGACTTTGTGGGGCTTGGCTGGCCAAGTCAGGAGTTTGATTTTATTCTAAACACAACTAGGAGGCATTGAAAGTTTTCACCAGGGAAGCTACAATGACCCCATGTTTGTGCTTGAAGATGTCTTTTCTGGAGAAGGAGCCAGTGGCATCAATGAGTTCCCTCTTTCCCAACTAGAAGCATGAATACCTCATCCTTCTTGGGGAGAGAGGACCATCCCCTCTCCAGTTGTTATCATCGGTGGCCAGCCCGTGGTTCAGGGGCCTGGAGAAAGCAAGGTGCTCAACAGAAAAGCCATTCATGCCAAGATGCCTGTGCGGCCACATTTAATACCGAGTTTCTCACATCACAACCCAGCAGAAAGTGTGCCAGCCTGGCACGTCTCGTCCCGGAATGAGGGGAGGCTGTCTGGGCAGGGAAGGCGGCAGCCCCGCAGCATTCTGTCCCCGGGATTTCAAAAAGGAAACCCGGAAGGCTGGAATCACAGCCAGATGCGCTCAACCCTCTATTAACATTTTTTTTTAACACCTGAACTCCTTCCTCGGTCTCCCTGGTTCCACAGCAGGGGTCCCCATGTGATTGCTGCCGGGATCCACCCCCACTTTCAGGGAACAGGGTTTGAGGCACTGCCCCTCCACTTTTCAAAGCCTTTCCCCTGGTCATCAGAGAGTGCCTGGTTGGGGTTGGGCTCTGTGAAATCCAGACTCCCTCCCCTGCCTCTTCTGCCTTTCCTGTCCCTCCCCCCACCCCTCCACTTTTCCCTCTCCTTTATATGGAGTTATCTGTTCAGAGCAAAGCCAACTCCTAGCACTGTCAGATGGGCCTTATCTCCCATCAAAGCCATAGAACCTTTCCGGGGCCCAGACAGCGGTGTCTGTCAAAACGTTAACCCTCGCTGGAGGCAGCTCTTCCTCTCTTGGATTTGGGAAGGGGAATGTCACCTGCAAAGGCCCAGCACGGGCTGCGGTTCCCTCATGGTACCTGGGGGTAAGGTTATGTTTTGCTAAAATTAAAGTGAGGTTTGAGCCAGCCTCTGCTCTGTAAGGCACGCAGCTTAGTGATCAGGGGCCCTGGGGTCAGGCGGCCTTAGTTCACATTCTGGCTACACGAGGAACCAGCAATGGGATGGCCAGCAGGCCATTTAACTTCTCTGAGACTCAGTTTTCTTATCTGTAGAATGGGGCTAAAGAATGTAGTGCCCTCTACTTCTTGAGAGGATTAACTATGGTTAAAATACATGGAAAGCGCTTTGCTCATGGAAACAGTCAAGGAGAGTTCCTGCCATTGTAACTAGTGAAATGCCATCAGATTCTGTGGGTGCCGATCATAGAGGGGACATAGAAGTTTCCAGAGATTCTGTGGGAAGCAACGAAAGGGGAGGATAACTTAGCTTCCCCCTTCCTCCTTCCTCCAATCCTTCCCTAGCGCCCCCCAGTGGCCAAACCTGCCCAGAAGCCAGAGGACTGGAGAGCTTGATAAAGGGAGTTCCCTCCATACAAAATAAAGCAGGGGAAGGACAGGAGTGGATCTGAGGACAGACAGACATCCCCACGCAGTGTACACACGTGTGCACATTTTCACACTCTGGGCTCATGTGGTCTTGGTTGTATGCTCATACACACAACTCATCAAGAAATAACAGCAAACACTTTACACAATCTACCCCCAAATACCTCGAAGGTAAGGAGACAGGCTCAGAGGGATCGATTTCCCAAGATCACCTGCATGATAAGCGTGAGTCCAGAACGCCTCGCCCGGAGCCTGAGTTGCAGACCAACCCGCCACCCACATGACAGTCACTTCGGACTCAAGGCCCCGGTCCTGCCTCATTGTGAAGCAGCCGAAGGTGCCACCCTCTCTCAGCCATGAACAAGGACCTGCTCTTTCAGGAAACTTCCCTGGGCAGTCTTTCTCCTGCTTTCATTTTTCACACACATGCCCTCTGTCGCTTAAAATCACTTCCCGGCAACACTCGGGTGGTACAGGAAAAGTGAAAGGGTCACTTACCCCCCAGATAAGTACATAAATGAAGAGCAGCTTTGGGGAAGAAAAATACTGAATTCTGTTCATATAAATGCAGTGTAAAGTAGTTCCTGACAAGAAATCTGAATAATTGGCCTCCCTCTCGTCTCCCCTAAGGCTCCAAGTAAGTCTGAGAAGATCCTGGGCAAAACGCAGGGGAGGGGGCAGCAAGGAGTGCAGACTAAACACCATCCTAGCTGGTTTGGTTCAGTGGATAGAGCATCAGCCTGCAGACTGAAGGGTCCCAGGTTCAATTCTGGTCAGGGGCACCTGCTCAGGTTATAGGCTCAATCCCCAGGAGGGGGCGTGCAGGAGGCAGCTAATCAATGATTCTCCGTCATCATTGATGTTTTTATCTCGCTCTCCCTCTCCCTTCTGCTCTGGAGTCAATAAAAATATATTTAAAAGTAAATAAATAAAAATAAAGTCACCCATCACCTGCAGCTCTGTCAACTCAAAGAGCAAGATACCCCGCCCGCCAGGCCCCCACCCATGGGTGCTCCTCCTCAGCACCCAAGACCAGGGCTGAGGGGAAGTCAGCAGGTATTTAGTGAGCAGGCAAGCACACCAGCAAAATGTGTTCCTGCACCTCCCGTGTAGCTCTTCTGTTCAGTGGTTGAGCATCGACCTATGAACCAGGAGGTCACGGTTTGATTCCCATTCAGGGCACACGCCCGGGTTGTGGGCTTGGTCCCCAGTAAGAGGCGTGCAGGAGACAGCTGATCAATGATTCTTTCTCATTGTTGATGTTTCTATCTCTCTCTCCCTCTATCTGAATGCAATAAAAACATATTTTTAAAAAATATGTGTTCCTTCTGTTTTCCTTTTGGGGGTTGATGGGGGTAGGAGGATAGGATGAGCTCATTTCTTATTTTTATAATTAATCACTTGAGCTTGTATCAGCAGGAAGACCAGACTCGGCCTCCCTCAAGACCTCCCACACCTGAATTGTGTAATTGCCCCAGGGACTGACTCAGTCCAAAGGGGACATCAGCACAGGATCCAAAACCCAGGAGGAGAGAAAGCTGGGAACAGAAAACAAAGGTCGAAGCTGGCCCACGTGTGCCACAGACAGTGGTGACCCACACAGGTTAAAAAAAATCAATAACAGCGTTAATGTTTAGAAATAGAAAGAATTCGGGACTTCTGGCTTCTCTTAAAAAAGCCCACATTCCTGCAGGGCAAGGATGCTGAGGCTGGATGGAGTTGCCCCAGTTCACCGCAGTCTCCACCACCCCCTATTGCTCCCACCCTGAAGCTAAGTGTTAATTACCTTCCCTTACCATCCTCAGGCTATTTTCCTTACATCTTCCCATTCCACTCATTGCAGATTATCTGCCTGGCTCCCATAGGCATCCACACGGTAGCCCTAGACTCATTAGCTTGTTACTGCCATTACTTCTGTCCTCACACTTGCTACCAGTTCCTCTGGGGCCACACAGGGCCCATCTGTCCTCTCAAAGTTACTTCCTACTTTGCTTCCACCTGAGGCCTCCATGCAAATAAATAGCTTCTCACTTTCAGTTCCTTGAAAATGCACCACCCCTCCTACCACTGAGCCTGGGCTCTTGACATCTCCCCTACGTTTTCCTTAGCACCTAGATTTTAACCTCCGTATTAGCTTTAAATCGCTGACATAACAATGTACTGTGCTTATGGTGTAAGCAACACAAATTTATTCTTTTCTAGTTTTGTGGGTCTAGTTTTCTGGGTCTCCATGGGCTAAAACCAAGGCATCTGCAGGGTTGTCTTCCTGCTGGCTGTCTACTGGGACCATTTCTCAGCTTCTAGAGGCTGCCCCCATTCTCAACTCTTGACCCTCTTTCTCCATCTGCAAAGTTTAGTCTCTCTGACACCTTGAGTCTCTCCTTTTGCTTTGGTCTCATCCCTCTGACCCAGCAAGGAAAAATTATCTGCTTTTAAGCATTCGTGCTTTTAAGAAATTGGGTCTAAGACAATCTTTCCATCTCAAGGTCCAAATCCTTAATCACATCTGCAAAGTCCCTTTAGCCATAGAAGGTAACATATGAACGGCTTTGGGGGGTGGCGTACGGACAGCAGCTCTTTCAACCCAGTGTGAACCAGCCCCCCCACACCACACCCTGCGTGCAAAATGGGGAATTGATTAAATTTATAGTTGATCCAAATATTGGTCAATCGAATTGGTCAATTCGATAGCTCTCCATGTAAGTGTGTCCCTCTCTGGGGCCGGTGCCATCTCCAGTGTGAATGTTTCAAAGACACCTCTGTGAAGAGCATATCAGAGACCTGGTCTTATGAGAAAGGGCTGGAAGAAACTCTAATTAGAAAGAGGCCCAGAGACCTACACACCTCTGGGATCTGTTGGCCTCAATGTGGTCTCAAAATCCTCAATCCAACCACAAAGTGAGCTTGGTGTTAAGAAAATCTATGATCCCTCCCCCCCACACACCCTGTAGAAACTAATTCAGGTGTACAATGGTTTTTACTGTTATTTCCTTGAGTAATAATCTAGTGGAAAATCAAACGAAGCACCCCAGCCTCAAAAAGGAACCATCAGGATGTTCTACACAGTACATGAGTGACATTCTCTTGCAAATGTGCTTTTATTTGTGGCAGTTGAATTTATTGCGTTTGGGCAATCCAGGAAAATAACGGCTGCATTTATTAAGCGCCTGCTACATGCAAAGATCTTCACACATACTACCTCATGGGATTGGCCTTGTTGGTCTCAGCTAGTGGAATAACCAATCAATCCCAGATCTTCAGCTAGCAAATGGGGACACTGAGATCCAAAGTCCCCAGCTCCAGTGTTCCTGTGTGTGAACTCGAGCCCTGCAGTCCCCTAATTGCTTTTTGTGGAGCCAGTGGGCGGGGTCAGGCTGGAGCCAGCACTCACGGGAACTGTGAGTATTGACAGGCAGAGGCGGCCTGTTTCAGCAAGAACCAATCCCCGAGAGGCCATTGACAAACGCATCGACAAACACTCCCTTTACTTATTTGCTGTTCCTGCCGCTTCTATTTACTCAGCCCCAAGGATATCATGGGAACAGCCTCAAACCAGATGTGGGGACCTATCATCTCCAGGGGGTGCCACTGCTTGTTTCCAAGCTGCTTTGTCCCTCTTCCTCCTTCCTTTCCCCTACTCCCCAATCCCTATTATCTCGGATGCACCTAAGATGACATGTACCTATCCACTCATCCAGCAAACAGATACTGAGCCCCTACTGTGTGCTGGAGACACCAAGACGAGAGAATTATAATCTGTGCCTCAAAGTGTCCCCAGGTATGACATGCCAGGGTCCTACAGTCATACATGTTCAGGGTGCCAAGGGAGTCCTCAAGGTAGAGAGCGGACTCCAAGTTCTAGGGGAAGAAAGCTTTACTCAGAAGGACTTTTGACCTGAGATGTAAAAGAGAAAGAGCGAGCCTTCCAAAAAGCAGAGCGGGGAGACTTCACTGGCAGGAGAACCATGAGTGTAAACAGGTGGTGAAGGCATCCGCAGGCCTGTGCCTGGCGGGGAGGGTGGGTGTATGGTGGTTGGGAATAAAGTTAGTGAGGAGAGACTCCAGGGGCCACTCAGCTGGGCCTCCTCTAATCAGCCTGGACTTTGTCCTGCAGGCAATGAGGCACCGATGATGACTTTTAAGCGGATGAGTGACACAACCACATTGACATTTTAGGAGATGGCTCACCTGCCCAGCCCACATGGCTCTGTGGTTGAGCATGGACCTATGAACCAGGAGGTCAAGATTTGATTCCCGGTCAGAGCACATGCCCAGGTTGCAGGCTCGATCACCAGTGGGGGATGTGCAGGAGGCAGCTGATTAATGATTCTTTCTCATTATTGACATTTCTATCTCCCTCTCCATCTCCCCTCCTCTCTGAAATCAATAAAAATATATTTACATATATGAAAAGGATGGCTCACTTGGCACTGTGAAGTCTGGAAGTGAAGGCAGAGTCGAGAAGCTAGAGGCCACTGCAGAGATCCAGGCAGGCAGGGATGTTGACGGCTTGAGCCACAGCATGGCACTGAGAGCGGGGCTGCGGGGACAGATGCAAAAGATGGGCGTGCAGAGACTGACGCGCTCACATGCATCCCGGGGGTTGGGCAGGCCTGGGGGCTGCACGGAGCCCATTCCACAGACCCCGGCAGGTCAGAGGAGTAAGTGAGCTCTGGCGAAGGGGACTATGCAGACAAGAGCACCTGCCCCAGGTCAACTGATAAGTAGGGTTGCACAAACAATGGCAGAAATGGCTGCTGGTGCAAGGCAGGTGACAGCACACCAATCGATACTCTACAGTTCAGGGAAGAGGGCAATCAGCAGGGGCATGAGAACAATCAGCCCTTCCGTTCAGGAGGGCATGGTGTTTGAGAAGCATTCCAGCCTTCCACCACCACGTCGGCAGAGTGGGTCAAACGATCTACATTTTACAATTGGGAAAACAGAGACCCAGGGAAGTTGCGCATTTGCCCAGGGGTACCAACCCAGCCGAGAAGGAAGGAGCTAGAACCCAATCCCAACCTTCAGACGTCACATGTAGCCTGTGGTCACACCATCCTGACTTCCCCTTCTCAAATTCTGCGCCAGATGTGGTCTGTTCCATGTGATCTAACACTTGATCGGTCATTAATTATGTCTCAGGGCAGTAATGGCTTAGCATCGGAGGACTATGCCACGTCACAGGAGCTGCTCAAAACACTTCACATTCTGTGAACAGACCTCAGCCAGTTTGTACTTTCAGGAAAGAACAGGGCTCCTCTGCTAAGTAGGGGAGGGTGGGGATGCATGCTTCCCCTCTCAACCTGCTACCTGGTGGTGTTACAATGAAAGTAGTTCTGCCACAGGTACAAAGAGGCATCCAATCACCCACATGTCGGTCCCTGTAGGTCCCCACTCCCTGCCTTCTTAGGCAGCATGTGCAGGGCAGGGTCACTGTGTCATCACAGCTCAACGGCGAGGTCAGCTGGCCTTCTGGCTGGTCCAGGAGTCAGAGGTGAGACCGAAAGGAAGTCTAAACCTAGACTTTTCTCTGAAGGTGCTGGATGCCAGCTTCACCAGATCCTTTGAGGTTGTTTGTGCCAGGGCAAAGGTGCCTGCTCGCTCACTCATCTGTCTTGCAGATTGCTCATTGCATCCACAATCAGTTTCTTTCTTTCCCCATTGTTTGTGCTAATTCACTGGGTCCCTGGTGCAGTTTTAGATGGTAAGGTTTGTAGTACTCTCTGCCATGGACACCATGCAGGTGTTTGGGGTTATGTCAGGGCAGTGGGGACAGTGGTAGGGAATAAAACTGGTGGGAGAGGAAAAATACACAGACGTTTAACAAATGCTCCCAGAGCATCCACTCTGTGCCAGCATGGCTCCAAGCACTTTGAAATTTACAGATCATCACCCATTGAATTGTTGTAACCACCCCATGAGATACACACTGATATTATTTTCACATCTCAAATGAGGAAACTGAGTCAGGGAAGTTAAGGACTGCTCCCCCAGATGGGGTGTGAGAGCCCTGAAAATAGAGGCTGCGAGTGGGTCTGTTCTCCCATCTCCATTCACAGAGCCAAGCCCAGTGCTAGGCACACCATCACTATGTTGGGTAATACCAGTAGATAATAATTACCACTGCCACAGTTATTTTTACTGAATGGCCTGAGGTTGGAGAGTGTGGTTAAGTAGGCGTGTTAGCTGTTAGTCATGAGCAAAATCCATTTTGCACCTGTCATTCTTCAAATTTGTCTTCCTCCAACCCCCATGCATCCTGCATGGCTCAGAGTTGGCCTCAGCAAGGACCTGCTTTCACAGGTTGTAGATTTGCCTACTTGATTTTCCCTCGATAGAGACAGATCTCTTATGCATCTTGGGGTGCCATAGTGGCCCCCACACAATGAATTCTCCTAAAATGAGTGAAAGAATGCATGACTCAGGGAGAAAAGTTGCATAGCTCCATATTATTTTGTTTCCACTCTTGTCTAACTTCTTTTCTAAAAACTTGCTTCACTGATTATCATGCCAATTTGGAGGAAGCTGTCGTTTCCATAATAAATTAAAAATAAACCAAGAAATGGAGCAGAAAATTAGGAAAAGATAACACAAATCAAATACATACTGTGTGCCACGTACTTCCGCGTATCTTCTCATTGAACCCACACAAAAATTATTCAAGTCAGACTCAGAGAAATAAAACAACTTGCCCCAAATCGCACAGCAAGTAAAGGGCTTTATTAGTGGCTCCAACCCAAGCTCTTGCCACCACCTTGCAGAGGTAGCAAGCAAACGTACTTCAGGAAGATGTTGATGTCAGGCAGTGGCTAGAAGTACATTTTAGAGAGGTGCTAGATGCTCAGCCTTGGCCTCAGCAAGGACCTGCTTTCCCCAAAGAGAAAAGGTCTTGAAAATAGCATAGCACCCTCTGCTCAGAAAGCTGACAAGTCCAGACAGAAAGAGATACCCACGTCTCAAATTCCCTCCTCTCTTTCAAGTTTTCTACTGCACTGAAGAGAGGGAGGAGGGGAACTAGCCAACATGCAAACCATATGCAGAATTTTATTCCAAAATGTTTAATAAATCAAAGATGCACTTAGAACAGGAAACATCACACAGCTCAGGTGATGGTTCTTTGTGAAGCTGGAGATCCAAGAGGGCGGCTGTGTGTTTCTGTAAAACTGATTGATGGGATGGGAGAGATCAGGAGGAGAAAAATACATTCCCTGACACAGACAACCACGGAACAGAGAGAGTTTAAAATGCGACAGGGAAGATGGAAACCCCCCTGAAAGATTAAAGGAAGGAAAGAAGTACAAATGGGCAGATCAGTGGTTGTGTGAAGATCCTGAGGTGTGTAATTCACACTGGGCTGGGCACCACGCGGAGGTGACAGTTGCACTGCACCAGCGGTTCTTACACCTTTCCACACCTCATAGCTCACAGGAGCCAGAGCCACCAGTGACCGAAGACCAGGATTCATTTGGGCAAGAGGGAAGCACCTCTGCATTTGGAGCTCATGGCTTGGCTGGGCGTCCTTGCTAAGAGAGGGACTTTAGTCATCTGATCAAATGTGGTTGTTCACTATCCGCTGATCCGTCTATCCATCCATCCAACCATCCCACAAACATTTACTGACATTCCTGAGCTAGAAGATGTCCATGAGCTTGACAGGCCAGGATCCTGGTCTTACTTAAAACACTGCATGCCCAAGAAGAGCCCACGGTGACATTGAAGAAGCAAGCAGAGGCCAGCTCAAGCAGGGAACTCAGTCTACGTGCAAAAGGAAAATACGAAAGAGTTTTATGCGACTTGGTGATGTTGAATGGATTTGATAGGAGGCAGGAGTAGAAACAGGCAGAGCCCTGAGGGGCTCTTGTAAGAGGGTAGGCAGAAGGAGATGGTGTGGGCTTGGAGTAGGGTGGGGGCAGCCGAGGTGGAAGGTGCTGGAAGGATCTGAGATGCATTCTGGAGGTAGAAACATGCTGATGATTTGGGTTTGGGGAGTGAGAGGAGGCCAGTGGTGATTTCCAGATTTCCACTTGAAGCCAAGTGTATACTGGTGCCATTTTATAAGATGGAGGGGCCTGGAGGAGGGTAGTTATCTCCCGGCCTCCAGCTGGCATTTCCTGCGCACCTGCTATCACCAGCTTCTGAGGAACAGGAGGAGAGTCTGCATCCGGGCTCATCCAGGCCTCTGGCTCAGCCTGATAGACAGGCTGCCTTCTTTTGGCCATGTGGAGGGACCACATGAAATTCAGGATTGTCAGTGTGTTGGTGGGGTTCCCTGTCCTATTGACTCAGCTCTAACCTGGACTCATCAGATTATAAGGTTTTGTTTTTTTTTTTAAATCAAAATTGACCTGGAATTAACTATAGGTTAAAAACCAAGCCCTTTCTTTTTCCTGTGAAACAGACTTGAGTATGATGGCAATCATGCCAAATGACCAGGGCTTTCTTTTTCCATTGGCCATCAGGGACCTTACCTAGACCAAGGGTAGGGACCCTTTATTCTGCCAAGGGTCACTTAGATATATAAATATGGTTGAGCATCAACCTATGAACCAGGAGGTCACGATTCAATGCCCTAAGCAGCCGATCAATGATGCTCTCTCATCATTGATGTTTCTAGCTCTCTCTTCGTGTCCCTCTCTCTCTGAAATCAATAATATATATATATATATATATATATATATATATATATATATATATATATATATATTTTTTTTTTTTAAATTAGCCTGCTATGTTTGGTCAAACACTTAATTAACTCACCCCTAATGCCTTGACAGGGCCAGACCAAATTATTTTGCAAGCCTTCTATGGCCCTCAGGTTGGACGTTCCCTACCTGTAGGCTATACCTTTATAGCTCAGCTGATGACTGTATCAAGTTCATGGTTTCCATAATGGCATTCTGGTTTTCTCTTAGATATTGATCACCCCAGCTAAACACCTGTGTCTGCCCCACAAACCTGGGTCCATCTGGCCATGTTTGTCACTCCAGCCATCTCCGATTAGACCAAGGATCAACGAAGGATACTCATTTAACACCTGGCTGAGTCCGTTAGATTTCCTGAATTGGATATTTGGACCGAGGCATGGACATTTCGAGTTAACAGTTGAAGTGGATGCTGGGGTGGGGGGTGGAGGTGGGTTTACCAGATCCCCTCCTCACAAAAGAGGTCCCCTTTCTCTCAACTGCTGGGTGTTGGCAGCTGAGTTCCTCTCTGAAAACTAACCCTCACCAGAGCTGCCTGGCACAGACTTCTATCCACGGGGGTAGCCCCGATCCAAAGACAGAGATTCCAGTACGCAGACCCAGCCCCCATGGTGCGTGGGCAGCATAATTTCTGGGTAAACCCTCTGAGGGAAGCTGCATGTCATCAGTCCAGGGTCCCCTCCCATAGTTTCCAATGTGTCTCCATTATTTCCCAGCGACTCCCCTCTCCTGCCCCCCTTCCACCCCCCGCCATGCTGTGCGAGGCTCTGGCTGCCCCTGTATCACTGATGCACAAACCATGAAAATATGATCTGACTGGGACACAGCCAATATGTCACAATGCACATAGGTGCCTGTTGTACAGTATGAGCAGTCGCCCATCAGCCTAAGTATTACCTGCGGCTGCTTTTGTGTTACAATGGCGGAACTCAGTGGTCACAGCAGAAACCGGATGGCCAGGAAAGAAATAAAAATGCTCATTGCCTGGCCCTTTCAGAAAACATTTGCTGACCCCCACCCTAGAAAGAACAAATGAGACAGGCACTCCCCGCATAGAAGGCGGTCATTCCTTCCCCGGGTTGGGGATTAGACTCACTGAGCACAAGGCCCTTGCCTCTCTGAGAGTCTGGGGGCTCAGTAAGTGCCATCCCAGAAAAAAGACTTTATTGAGATCAAGGCCTGTGTGTCTGCAAAGGACGCTCTCTACCGGCCGCTGCACCCAGCACTTCCCTTTAATGCGTGCACGTGCACCTCCTGGTAATGCCACGAAGTGGGAGTGATATCATTCCTATTTTGTAGGCCAGGAAACTGAGGCCCAGAGAGAGCCAATGACCAGCCCAAAGCCACACAGCGGGAGGGGCTCGGTGGCAGAGCTGGGACTCTCTCCAGGTCTATTTGAGTCCAGGCTGCTGTTTGGGGGCCCTCTTCCCCTTACCTCCCACACTGAAGGCCTGGGAGGACTGTTACTCTCTGAGAAAGAGCAGTAACAGGAAACAGGTGGGCTGAGGCCCAAGCAGTGAAGCTGAATAGAAACACTCCCTAACCCAGGACATCAGAGTGTGGGGCTGGGGCTGGGCACCATGAGGAGGCCTTTCCTGGATGAAGGAGTCAGCTGCTGCAGGAGCGGAGTCCCGGGGTCACCGAGGCAGGCAGGGGCTCCCTCCAGAGACCTGTAGCCCAGCACGTGAGAAAGGGTCACCCCGAGCTGAGGGAGTAGAATGGGGACTACCAGCTGAAACCCCCACCGGGATGAGGATTGCAAGGCTCTGTGCTTAAGTTTAAAAATCAGAACCTGCAGGTAGGTTTGGTCCAGCTCCCCCGATGAAGACACATCCCACGCTAAACTCGCCCCTTTGTCCTCCTAAACGGGAAGGATTAAGTATCTTTTAGAGAATTCTCCCCTTTCAGGCTATGTGCAGAAATGTATTCAATTCACCCCGTAGTGATAACAAAACGTGAGGGAAGTAAGAGACGATGTGCAGGAGGCCTGTGGTTATTACACAAAGAGCGCTTTCTCCTTGTCATAAAGGGAAGATCACACGTCGGGGAAATTAATCCGGATTAAAAAGGTGCACAGCCAACTCACCCTGCTCCCTGCCCCGTCGCAGGGGAAGAAATGCTTCTGGGACGCTCTCCACAGTCAGAAGGTGGCCGGTTCACACAGGGCCAGGAGGGAAGGAGACGCAGACGTCACGTGAGCGATTCTGGGCTCGGACCTGCTTGGACTTCCATTTCTGCTTTCCACCGTCTGTGCCACGTTACAGAGGCCCCAGCTTTGAGCATGGACAACGGTGATCTCCTCGCACATGTGGCCTCTTGGGCCCTCGCTCTTCGATCAGAGAACCATCAACAGTGTCAGACCACACCTGAGACCCACCAGCCACCAGCACCATTCTCAGCACCTCTCAGCCTACAGAAACCTACCACCCGCAAAGACTTCTGTCCCATCACCTCCTTTCATTCTTTTTTCAAAGCTATCATGAGCGAAAAGTAACCCGTTTAGCCCAGCTAGGGTGAGTCAATGGTTGAGCCCCATCTGTGAACCAGGAGATCATGGTTCAATTCCCGGTCAGTGTACATGCCTCAGTTACGGGTCCGAACCTCTTAGGGGAGGGTGCGGGAGGCAGCCAATCAATGATTCTCTCACCATTGATGTTTCTATCTCTCTCTCCCTTCCTCTCTGATATCAATGAAAAAATATTTTTAAAAAATTAACTTATTTACTTTTTTTCATTGTCTGCCTCCCTCCCCCTAACCCAGACCCTGTGATCCTTAATAGCAAGCTCCTCTCTGCCTCCTCCGACCCTGCATTGCCAAGGCCTGCCTCACAGCAGGTCACTGGCAAATATATGATGTAGATTGATGTCGTGTTCATCAGTAAATAGAGGTTGCTTAAAAATTTCACAAATACTTTTAGGTTTTCTTTTCATGTTGAGTTGGCTATGCTATCTTAGGTGTCCTCGTTATAAAGTATACCACTGTCGCTTTCGTAAAGTGGCTATGCACTTAACACATTGCGGGCCAGTAGTGTTAGTGCTGGCTTTACCCAGTGGCCAGATAAATGTCTATTGAAGGAGCACAGAAAACGTTTACATACATGTTCAAGGCGGGCTTTAAAATTAAATACCCATTGCATTTTGAAGTTATTTATTACATGGTCTTACAAGCTAATATCTTTTTAAAGTATGATACTTTGTAAAACACTCTGTAATATGAAGATATGAGAATCCTCACGATCCCTCCCCAATGTTAAGACATATTTATTCGGTCCAGTTGGAGTGGCTCAGTGGTTGAGCATCATCCTGTGCACCAAAAGGTTGCTGGTTCGATTCCCAGTCAGAGCACATACTTGGGTTTTGAGTACAATCCCCAGTCAGGGCACATATGCAGGGCAACTGATCTCCCTCTTTCACATTGATGTTTCTCTCTCTCTCTCTCTCTCTCTCTCTCTCTCTCTTTCTCTCTCTCTCTCTCTCTCTCTCCCCATTATCTCTCTAAGCTTGTCCTCAGGTGAGATTTTTTTTTTCTAAAGACATATATTTATTGAGCTCCCACCACAGGCCCGGTCAGTGCCAGGCCTCCATGCCAGGATTTCAATGGTGAGCCAAGCAGAGTGCCTGCCCCCTGGGGGAACAGACATTAATGAAACAGCAATGCGTATGCAATGGCAATGGTGCTATGAAGATGCAGGGCCTCGAAGGAAGTACTGTTGGGGCTGAGATTTGAAAGGTACATGAACTAGGTGAGGTCACTGAATCACCTGGCTAAAGAGTGCTGAGGATTAGAGTTAAAGGCCGAGTGAGGGTTGGAGTAAGGATCGGGGTAAAAATAGGATGAGATTAGAGAAGAACTTTCCAGAAAGGAGGATGTTGACCAGGGATGAGTGGATGGCTGAGTAAAATAGGATGGAGACAAAATAAGTGGAAAAAAGAAGACAAATTGGGGGTCCTTTAGGAGGTAGAATGTCAGGACTTGGATTGTGGCTGGAGCATGGACTTTGGCCTTCTCCTGGATGGGATCCCCTGGGCCATGGTGACCAGCAACCTGGCTTCCAAAGGTTGAGCATCCAAGTGTGTATGCCAAAGAGGATTGCAGGTGGGCGAGCGGGAGGCCCAGGTAAGCCTCAGTCGGCCGCAGAGTTTCAGAACCTGCATTTAGGACTCAGGTAGCAGGATGCCTGGAGCCCTTGCATAGATGACTGTGGGCAATCAGGTGTTTACAGGAGCTGGAGGCACGCTTATTAAAAAGATCAATTGTATCCAGGAGAACGCACACTTAATAGCTAACTGTTGCTTTATATAGCCCTTCCTACAACTGGTGTAGCTACATAAAGAACATAGGAAACAATTGGCCCCAAACATGAGCATCATGGGTCTCCCCCACTACTCCCCCGCCAACGTTGATCAAAGAAAGAGTCCAATGGGGGGGGGGGTAATTAAAAAGTAAAAACCTTATGTAATGAAATTTGAAAGAAAACTTCTGAAGCCAACAAGCAACCACGGACAACACTTCAAAAGGCCCAGAATCAATGTTTGTCAATAGCAGTTTGGCATCCTTTAACTTATCTTTCATGAATGTAAAGTGTGATGTTATTAGGAGCTCATCCATGCCTTCATTCTGTTTGAGAGTTGATGAATCAGAACTCGATTCACATTCTGTGCGAATCCGCAATGTCAGAGGCCAGTGGCAGAAACCTCACGTCATCTGAGGCTCTCATCCCGCAGCTGGGATGCTAGCAAACATCCCGCACTGAATGCTGGGCTGCCCCCCCGCCCCCCGTCTCCCCTGCCCCCCCTCCATCCGCCAGTTGCAGCCAACAGCCGGGGGCTTCTTATCTCGGCCACTTTTTTTGGAGACTTTCTCCCAGGAAAGAAACCACCCTATGACTCAGCCCAGCCCCAAAGTTACCATGTGTTTAATCAAGATAGTTGGTTTGCAAAACATTAAACATTAAACAGTATTTGATGCCTAGTTAATAATTTGCATACTCTTCATTTGTTCCTGAATCCTTGGAGACGGACATCCCCCCCCCACCACCACCACCTCCCACTGTAAAGGCACGGAAAGAAATTTAATTTAGAGCAAAACAGGAGTCCTTAAGCTGCAAAGATGTCTGCCAGAATGTCTGATCTCCATGTCCTGCTGCTTCTGGCTCTGGCGGGAAAGACAGCTGTCGGGGTAAGTGTTTTTCTAAAATACTAGTACCTGTGGTTGAGAGACTTTGAGCTTATTAGGAAGACCAAACCAGCTGGACCAGGAGCCATGAGAAAGCCTAGTCTTGTCGGGTCGAATGCATTCCGATGACCAGAGGCGAGGCAGGCCTGGGATGGTTTTGTTGAGCAGCTCATCCCATAAAACCGTGCAATGACTTTAGCCCTCTTGGAATTGTCTCCAAAGACAGATACGGGGGATAAGAAATTCTGCTAAGGCCATGGGTCGTGACCTGGCACAGATCAGAGACCCCTTTAAGAAGCCAAGGAGCCCAGCCAGATATGGCTGAATGGTTGAGCATCGACCCAGGAACCAAGAGGTCACTGGTTCGATTCCAGGTCAGGGCACATGCCTGGGTTGTAGGCTCGATCCCCAGTGGGGGGCGTGCAGGAGACAGCCAATCAATGATTCTCTCTCATCATTGATGTTTCTCTCTCTCTCCCTTCCTCTCTGAAATCAATAAAAATAAATAATAATAATAATAATAATAATAATAATAAAAGCCAAGGAAAGTTGTAAAGTCTCTCTCTGCACATGCTGACACGCCCAGTTTCCCAGCCCTTTGGGGGGATGAATCCTCGTGCTTTGGCCCTAGAGGAGAATCCTGCTGGCTGCCAGGGAGCCCGGCAACAGGTTGACTTAGATGGGTTAGATTTGGAGACAGTGTATTGCTTTTCCCCTTATTCTGTGACCATGACTGGGGTGATTTAAAGGTGAGCAGGGCCCACAGGGGTCATGGTGAGTAGGGGAGGAAAGGGGGTCTTGTATAGGGAACTCAAGACATTTAGGAGCAGATGAGCTGTGGAGAGGCCGCCCCTGCTGCATGCCATTGTGGTCCAGGAGTGTTAGCTGCGTCTCTGGGCACGTGTGTGAGGGGTCGGTCAGCACAGAGAGCCTCCTGGAGTTCCAGGCTGGAGGCCTGAGGACGGGTGGTGGAGCCAGATTGGCATCGCAGCTTTGCCACATTCTAGCTTCGGTATGTTGGGCAAGTTTGATTGCTCTGAGCCTCCGTTTCCTCTCCGGCCAACCCAGTGCTGATCTCTCACAAACTCGGGGCGGGTCAGGATTGATTCAACGAGGCGGTGCACTCGGCCTTCACTAAGCGCTAGCTCTTTTCGCTGAAAATTTCCAGAAAGGACACAAGTCGTCTATCAAAATCAGAAAATGAAATAACAACCATAACCTCTTTATCTCATTAAATGCCTTTGCATTTTATTTCCCATTTTACTTCATAAGGCCTCTTCCTGCAGGAAACAGATTAAATTCCAGGTTTTCAGATTAGCATGCTTTAAAAACAAACAGCTCCCCTCCCGGCAAACGGGTCTCAGAGCCTCCTTCCACCCCGTCTTAAGCTGCCAAGTGGCTCACCTCTGAGTTCATTTTCCAGTGCCAACTCGCGTGTGTGTGGTGTGGCCAAAATACAAGTTATTATCAAGCCCCCTCCATCCTTTGATT